>CAJVQU020000013.1:2763382-2916320 GCA_911387785.2 Aelia acuminata
TACTCATAACCAATGAGAAATAATAATCATAATAATTTAAACATATGTCCATATAGATACTACAGCTACAATGAGTTGTTTCGATCCCAAGTTACCCGTTAAGCTGTACTGTGATGCTTCGAGGTATGGGTTGGGCGCAGTACTTGTTCACGTACTTCCTTCTGGAGAAGAAAAACCCGTTTGCTATGCATCTCGTTTATTGAATGCTGCCGAGAAAAATTACTCTGTCATCCATAAAGAAGCTTTAGCTATTTATTGGGGTATTTCCAAATTTTACCAATATTTGATGGGAAACAGATTTACTGACCTTCGGCCGCTGGTAGCATTGTTTGGGGAAAAGAGGGGTATCCCGGAGATGGCAGCGGGAAGACTTCAGCGGTGGGCTTTTTATCTGTCCGGCTTTGACTTTGCAGTTCAATATACGAAGGGCGGTTCTAATCCAGCGGATGGATTTTCTAGACTTCCAATAGGGAGGGCTCCACTCGAACATCATCACATGGATTACGTAAACTGGCTGAACGAGAATTTTTCTGTGGACTGGGGCAAAATTAAAATTAATACTCGTCGAGATCGTCAGCTGAGCAAAGTGTATGATTTTATCCGGTAGGGGTGGCCCAATAACTGCGAAGAATCATTGAAGCCGTTTGCTCGACGTAAGAACGAGTTGAGTGTGGAAGAGGGCGTAATAATGTGGGGAAGGAAAGACTATAGGATCGTCATACCGGGGAAGTTAAGACCCGCTTTGTTGGATGAGCTACACGAGACCCATGAGGGCATGAGCAGGATGAAGTCTAGGGCGCGTTCTTATTTCTGGTGGCCATCACTCGACTCTGATATTGAGAACTATGTAAAGCGGTGTCGGACCTGTATGTCATTTAGAGATGAATCCGTGAAGATGGAGCCAACAAAGTGGCCCGCGACTTCTCACCCTTTTGAAAGAATTCATGTAGATTTTTTGGGGCCCATCAAGGGAAAAACCTTTTTAATAATAACGGATACATTCTCTAAATGGCCCGAAGTTTTTAGCATGACGGGCTCGACTGCCGAGTGCACTCTAGATTAACTTAAGCAAGTTTTCGCTCGATTTGGCTTACCAAGGATTATTGTGACGGATAATGGGCCTCAGTTTCGTTCAGTGATCTTCGAAGATTTCTGTAAGCGAAACAACATCAAGGCAATGAAAACGCCCCCATACCATCCCTCCAGCAATGGTGCTGCTGAAAACGCAGTTAAGAGTTTTAAAAAGGGCTTACAGAAGTGCCTTAAGACCAGACAAGGTAACGAATCTTTGTGTTCTGTCGTAAGCTGTTACCTGTTCCGCTACAGGACCGGAGTTCACGCCACGACGGGAGAGACGCCGGCGAAGCTGATGCTTGGTCGTGAGATCCGAACTCGGCTTGATGCATTAAAGGAGATGGGCCGGGGACGGATGGAGAAGGAAGATTTGGTCAACACGGGTCGTCAAGTATATTTCAAAGAAGGCAAAAAGGTCTATGTAAGAACTTATGACGGAGGGGCTGATAAAAGAACCTGGACCGAGGGAAAAATCGTTGGAGTCCTTGGCAGCAGGATGAACTTAGTCGAAGGGGAGGAACCTAGGAAAGTCCATACGCGTCACGCGGATCAAATTATCAAGTCTGCAGCGAGATGCGATCAGCCTCCGGCTTAAAGGGGGAGGTGTTAGATCGAGGTATCGATCATGTGTCGAAAATGGCATATGATTATTTGTATTGTTATATAAAATATTCATTAAATTGCTTGTTCGCAAACTGAAAGGGTGTTTTATTATTTATTAAAATATAACACTTTACATCGATGTATAAAACATCGTTGATAAAAACAAATTTGTTATTGTTAAAACGTCGATGTCAAAAACATCTCTGGTGTAGCTTTATATGTATACTTTATCATAGATGTTCTGGATAAAAACAATATGTTTTAACAATGGTACCAAGCAAATATGATTTGGATTTGTATAAAACATCGATGTTTTAGCTATAACAAAGATGTTTTTTACAACGATGTTATTTTTAAAAAAACCAATATGTTTTAACATCGATGTTAAAGTATACTTGTTTTTGTTTAAAACATCGATTTTAAGATCATATATATTGTTGTTTTTGTTATATGTTTTAACATCGAGGTTTTGGGCAAAAACAAGTATAATTTAACATCGATGTTTAGACAATAACATCGGTTTTTTGGACCATAATATCGATGTTTTAACAATGGTACCAAACAAATATGATTTGGATTTGTATAAAACATCGATGTTTTAGCTATAACAAAGATGTTTTTTACAACGATGTTATTTTAAAAAAAAACCAATATGTTTTAACATGGATGTAAAGGTATACTAGTTTTTGTTCAAAAAATCGATGTTTAGATCATATATATTGTTGTTTTTTTTTATATGTATTAACATCGATTTGTGGACAAAAACAAGTATATTTTAACATCGATATTTAGACAGTAACATCGATGTTTTGGTGAACATCAAATATTTTTTACAATCGATATTTTGGACAAAAACAAGTATATTTTAACATCGATGTTTAGACAAAAACAAGTATAGTTTAACATCGATGTTTTGGATAAAAAAAATAGGTTATAACATCGATATTTAGGACAAAAAGAAGGATATTTCAACATGATCGTTTTTATAATAACATCGTAAACAAGCTGAAAAGGAAAACAGAGGATAAACTTGAGTCCTTTCGTGAATTTCCCGGCGCAGCTACATACAGACAGTAAATTGGTAAGCCATAAAATGTTTAAAATTACTAGCAAAAATCTGTATAGTAATATTAAAATATTAAGCTACAACATACATGGTTTAAATAACAAACTAAATGATATTGATTTTTTTGAATATATTAATCAGATGGATATTATCTTTCTTTATGAAACATTTATAGAGGCCAAAGATGTTCAAATTTATAATAGATATTTTTCGGATTTTACTGTAAAATGGAAACCAGCTACTAGGGTATCACAATTTGGACGAGCTATGGGGGGCTGTGTTTATGGTTATAAAAATAACACCAATGTTTCTAAATATTTAACTTTCAGGGAATTGTCAAATTTTTATGTTCTGGAGATAAAACAAGGAATTAAATCTGTGTTTTTGTTGCCTGTATATTTAAACTGTAACAATTGGGCTTTTGATTTTTCTGCACTCAATGATTTGTTTGCTGATTACCCCAGTGAATATTTTGTATTGCTAGGAGATCTCAATAGTAGAACATCAAATTGTCAATTAATTACTAATGATATTATTATTAATAATTGGAAAATTCAAAAAGAAAGGTTATCTAAAGATAAGATACTAAATAGTAATGGAAAGAAATTATTAGATTTTCTCAACGACTATGACCTCATTATATTAAACGGGAGGTCAGAATTTGATCCTGAGGGTGAATATACATATATAGGTTCGCGAGGGTGCTCTGTAGATGATTATTGTTGTGTTTCCAGAGAGATACTGGACAGAATTGTGTCATTTAAAGTAGATGAGCAAATTTTTTCGGACCATTTACCAAATGGATCAAAAACAGAAACAGTGATACTAATTTTGCCTAAACTTAACTGGGGTAGGCAGGATAAAAATAAATACCAAGAAAAAATAGAAGTTAATTTAAAAAATTATAATTTTGATTCCGATCCTGATGCATTAACAGAGGTTGTTTATAGGTCGTCTAATAAAGGTAGTCTAATGAAAAGTAACAAAGTAATGAACAATAATAAGTGGTTTAATAGGGAATGGTTTAGGGCAAGACAAAACTCTTTTAAAGCATTGAATATTTTTAGGAAAGTCAACACAGTACTAGCCAGAGAACAGTATATTAAAATTAATAAGGAATATAAATTAATATGTATTAATGCAAAGAAGCATTATTTTTTGAATAAAGTAAAGGAAATAAAGGAATGTAGGAATAGTAAAGAATTCTGGTCAGCAGTTAGGAGCATAACACCTAGTAATATTCAGGGGACAGCTGGAGGAGGGATTAAGATGAGTGAGTGGGTGCATTACTTTAGTCGGCTATATAACCCAACACTTAACGCGGTCAGGCCGCTTTATGCCGAACTCTTTGTTACCGATTGTTTTCTTGATGAGCCATTTACTTTAGAGGAGTTACATAGGGTGTTAGGGAATGCTAAAAATAATAAAGCTGCGGGGATTGACCGCATTCCGTATGAATTTTTGAAAAATGCTCCAGAGAAGTTCCATGGCATTATGATACAGTCTTATAATAATTTTTTTGACACTGGCAAAGTCCCTAGTAGTTTTAACAAATCAATTATATTCCCACTGCATAAGAAAGGAGATTCTAATGCTTTGAATAATTATAGAGGTATTGCATTTGAAAACACCATTTCTAAAATTTTTGCTGGGCTCATATTGAATAGACTGTCGGCATGGGTTGAAAACAAAGGTTTGCTTAAGGAATTCCAAGCTGGTTTTCGAAAAGGTTATTCAACCATCGACAATATATTTGTGTTGATGAGCATAGTTCATTCTAAACTTAGAAATAGGGGAAACAAGGTATACGCTTTCTTTGTTGATCTTTCAGCTGCTTTTGACAGCGTAGACCGATATGCCCTAATCTATAAGTTGTCAGAAATGGGAATATCTTCAAAGATAATTAAAATTATTCGTGCATTACATGAGAATACATATGGCTTTGTTTGGGGAAAAGAAGGTTTATCTGAAGGATTCGAAATAAATATGGGTTTAAAACAAGGAGGAATATTATCACCACTGCTATTTTCCCTTTTTTTAAATGATATCGAAGAGTATTTAGGTGGGGGTATAATAATAAATGGGGTAAGGATAAAGCTTTTAGCATATGCGGATGATTTGGTATTGTTTTCCTCAGACCCGTTAACGCTTCAAATGATGATTAACCAAATAGAGGTTTACTTAAGAAAATGGAATCTGACGATAAACCTTTCAAAGTCTCAAATAATGATATTTAGAAATGGAGGGAAACTGTCAAAATTAGAAAGATGGAAATTAGGGGGTGATAATGTAGAGGTTGTAGTTACCAGTACCTGGGTATCACACTAACGCCTGGCCTATCCTTGGAATCACATTTCAAAAAAAAATTACATTCTGCTAAGACAGGAATAAATTTGACCTGGAAAACCATCTTAAATAATAGCTGTATTTCTTTTAGTAATAAAAGAATAAATAAATCAATGTATAAAACATCATTGATAAAAACAAATTTGTTATTGTTAAAACGTCGATGTCAAAAACATCTCTGTTGTAGCTTTATATGTATACTTCATCATAGATGTTTTGGATAAGAACAATATGTTTTAAATATGGTACCAAACAAATATGATTTGGTTTTGTATAAAACATCGATGATTTAGCTATAACATAGATGTTTTTAAAAACGATGTTTTTGAAAAAAACCAATATGTTTTAATTCAAGTTTGTTCAAAAACATCGATGTTAAGAGCACATTTATTGTTGTTATTGTCAAAATATCGATGTTGAATTATATTTGTTTTTGTTCAAAACATTGATATTTAAACATATTTGTTTTTATCCATAACATCGGTGATATTCTCTAAACATCGATGTTAAATATACTTGTTTTTTGTTCAAAACAACAATGATAAAAAATATTTGTTTTTCACCAAAACATCGATGTTACTGTCTAAACATCGATGATAAAATATACTTGTTTTTGTCCAAAAATCGATGTTATTGTCCAAAAATGGATGTTATTGTCTAAACATCGATATTAAAATATACTTGTTTTTGTCCAAAAATCGATGTTAAAACATAACAAAAAAAAAAAACATACATAATCTTAACATCGATTTTTTGATCCAAAACAAGTATATTTTTACATCGATGTTAAAACATATTGGTTTTTTCTCAAAACATCGTTGTTAAAAACATCATTGTTATAGCTAAAACATCGATATTATTGTCCAAAACATCGATGTTATTGTCAGAACATATACGATAAAGTATAATTGTTTTTGTTTCAGAACATTTATGTCAACATATATTTGTTTTTCTCCAAAACATCTATGTTATAGTCAAATTATCGATGTTGAAGTATACTTGTTTTTGTTCAAAACATCGAAATTAAAACATATTTGTTTTTATCCACAACATCGATGATATTGTCTAAACATCTATGTTAAAATATAATTGTTTTTGTTCAAAACATTGATGTTAAAAAATATTGGTTGTTTTCCAAAATATCGAGGTTATTCTGTAAACATCGATGTTAAAAAATATTTGTTTCTCTCTTATACACCGGTGTTAAAAACATCTTTGTTACAGCTAAAACATCGATGTAAAGGCACATTTATTGTTGTTTTTGCTAGCACATCGATGCTAAAACATATAACAAAAAAAAAAACAATATATATGATCTTAACATCGATGTTTTGAACAAAAACAATGATACTTTAACATCGATGTTAGAACATATTGTTTTTTTTAAAAACATCGTTGGTAAAAACATCATTGGTAAAAACATCTTTGTTATAGATAAAAAATCGATGTTTTATACAAATCTAAATAATATTTGTTTGGTACCATTGTTGAAACATCGATATTATTGTCCAAAACATCGGTGTTAAGGTACACTTGTTTTTGTTCAAAACATCGATATTAAAATACATTTGTTTTTATCCAAAATATTGACGTTATTGTCTAAACGTCGATGTTAAAACATACATGTTTTTGTCCAAAACATCGACGTTAAAAAATATTTTTTTTTATCCAAAACATCGATGATATAGTCTAAACATCTATGTTAAATATACTTGGTTTTGTTCAAAACATCAATGATAAAAAAATATTTGTTGTTCTCCAAAACACCCATGTCATTGACTAAACATCGATGTTAAAATATACTTGTTTTTGTCCAAAACATCGATGTTAAAAAATATTCGTTTGTTCACCAAAACATCGATGTTATTGTCTAAACATCGATGTTAAAATATACTTGTTTTTGCCCAAAACCTCGATGTTAAAACATAAAACAAAAAACAAATATAAATATGATCTTAAAATCGATGTTTTAAACAAAAACAAGTATACTTTAGCATCGAAGTCAAAAACATCGTTGATAAAAACATCTTTGTTATTGCTAAAACATCGATGTTTTATACAAAACCAAATCATATTTGTATGGTACCATTGTTAAAACAAACTGGTTTTTGTCCAAAACATCGCTGTTATTGTCACAACATCTATGATAAGGTATACTTGTTGTTCTCCAAAACATCTATGTTATAGTCAAAACATCGATGTTAAGGTATACTTGTTTTTCTTCAAAACATCGATGTTAAAACATATTTGTTTTTTCTTCCAAAACATCGATGTTATTGTCTAAACATCTATGTTAAATTTAATTGTTTTTGTTAAAAACATCGATGTTAAAAAATATTGGTTGTTCTCCAAAATATCGAGGTTATTGTCTAAACATCGATGTCAAAATATACTTGTTTTTGTCCAAATCGTCGATGTTAAAAAATATTCGTTAGTTCACCAAAACATCACGTTATTGTCTAAACATCGATGTTAAAATATATTTGTTTTTCGATAGGTTAAATAATGGTCAGGATTTTCAGTTACAATGATATTTATTATGGTAAGCCAACGTTTCGATCCAACTTGTGGATCTTCATCAGGGCTACTGAGTCCAGGTGGATACTAAGACTCTTAGGTTAGTAGTTAGGAGTCTTAGTATCCACCTGGACTCAGTAGCCCTGATGAAGATCCACAAGTTGGATCGAAACGTTGGCTTACCATAATAAATATCATTGTAACTGAAAATCCTGACCATTATTTAACCTATCGTAATTGAAGAACAGTTGACCATCTCTCATCTCTATATTTGTTTTTGCACAAAACCTCGATGTTAAAACATATAACAAAAAACAACAATATATACGATCTTAAAATCGATGTTTTAAACAAAAACAAGTATACTTTAACATCGATGTCAAAAACATCGTTGATAAAAACATCTTTGTTATTGCTGAAACATCGATGTTATATACAAAACCAAATCATATTTGAATGGTACCATTGTTAAAACAAATTGGTTTTTGTACAAAACATCGATTGTGAAAACAAATTTGTTATTGTTAAAACATCGATGTCAAAAACATCTCTGTTGTAGCTTTATATGTATACTTTATCATAGAAGTTCTGGATAAAAACAATATGTTTTAACAATGGTACAAAACAAATATGATTTGGTTTGGTATAAAACTTCGATGATTTAGCTATAACAAAGATATTTTTAACAACGATGTTTTTGAAAAAACCAACATGTTTTAATTCATGTTTGTTCAAAATATCGATGTTAAGAGCACATTTATTGTTGTTATTTTCAAAACATCGATGTTAAGGTATACTTATGTTTCTTCAAAACATCGATATTAAAATATACTTGTTTTTGTCTAAAAATCGATGTTAAAACTCATAACAAATAACAACAATATATATGATCTTACCATCGATGTTTTGAACAAAAACAAGTATACTGTAACATCGTTGTTAAAAACATCTTTGTTATAGCTAAAACATCGAAGTTTTATACAAATCTAAATCCTATTTGTTTGGTACCATTGTTGTAACATCGATATTATTGTCCAAAACATCGCTGTTATAGTCAAAACATCGGTGTTGAAGTATACTTGTTCTTGTTCAAAACATCGATATTAAAACATATTTGTTTTTTTATCCAAAACATCGATGTTATTGTCTAAACATCTATGTTAAATTTAATTGTTTTTGTTTAAAACATCGACGTTAAAAAATATATGTTGTTCTCCAAAATATCGAGGTTATTGTCTAAACATCGATGTTAAAATATACTTGTTTTTGTCCAAAACATCGATGTTATAAAATATTCGTTTGTTCACCAAAACATCGATGATATTGTCTAAACATCGATGTTAAGGTATACTTGTTTTTCTTCAACACATCGATATTAAATCATATTTGTTTTTATCCAAAACATCGATATTATTGTCTAAACATCGATGTTAAGGTATACTTGTTTTTCTTCATAACATCGATGTTAAAACATATTTGTTTTTTCTTCCAAAACATCGATGTTATTGTCTAAACATCTATGTTAAATTTAATTGTTTTTGTTAAAAAATCAATGATAAAAAATATTTGTTGTTCTCTAAAACACCCATGTCATTGACTAAACATCGATGTTAAAATATACTTGTTTTTGTCCAAAAGATCGATCTAGATAACATATTTGTTTTCCTCCAAATCGTCGATGTTATTATAAAAATGATTATGTTTAAATATACTTGTTTTTGTCCTAAACATCGATGTTAAAACCTATTTGTTTTTACCCAAAACATCGATGTTAAAGACATCTTTGTTATTGTAAAAACATCGATGTTAAAACATTTGTTGTTCTCTAAAACATCAATGTTAAAGTATACTTGTTATTGTCTAAACATCAATGTTAAAATGTAGTTGTTTTTGTCCAAAAGACCGATGTTAAAACATATTTATTTCTTTTTAAAACATCGATGTTAAAAAAAAAAAAAATTTCTGTCCAAAACATTGATTTTAAATACAACTTTGTTATTGTCAAAACATCGATGTTAATACATTTGTTTCTCTCCAAAACATCGATGTTATTGTCAAAACATCAGTGTTAAAGTATACTTGTTTTTGTTCAAAACATCGATGTTAAAACATATTTTTTCCTCTCTCAACCATCGTTAAAAACATCTTTGTTATAGCTAAAACATCGATGTCAAGACCACATTTATTGTTGTTTTTGTTCAAAAATCGATGTTAAAACATATAACAAAAAAAACCAATATATATGAACTTAACATCGATGTTTTGAACAAAAAAAAGTATACTTTTACATCGATGTTATAAAATATTCGTTTGTTCACCAAAACATCGATGATATTGTCTAAACATCGATGTTAAGGTATACTTGTTTTTCTTCAACACATCGATATTAAATCATATTTGTTTTTATCCAAAACATCGATATTATTGTCTAAACATCGATGTTAAGGTATACTTGTATTTCTTCAAAACATCGATGCTAAAACATATTTGTTTTTATCCAAAATATCGATGTTATTGTCTAAACATCTACGTTAAAATATACTTGTTTTTGTTCAAAACATCGATGTTAAAAAATATTGGTTGTTCTCCAAAATATCGAGGTTATTGTCTAAACAAACGATGTTAAAATATACTTGTTTTGCCCAAAACCTTTATGTTAAAACATATAACAAAAAACAACAATATATATTGTAACGAAAAATAAATACTCCTGGATTCTGGGTCTTCAAGGTCATTGATGAGTGAGGAATGCTGGAAACGTTTTTCACGGCTGGGTGTAAAGCTACACAAAAAACTCAAAATTCAAATAAATGCTGCTGAAGGCACCGCGCTCAACGTTTTTGGAAGCGTAAATGTGCCAGTGGAGTTGGAAGGTAAAATGACAATTATCCAAGTTTTGGTAGTTTCCAACTTGTGTATGTGGCACTTTGCTCCAACAGAAGAATGTTTAGCAGTGTCACAGGATGACCCTGCTGTCCTAACTAGACCGAATCTTACGCAGGAACAGGAAGAAACCTTAAACCGGCTTATCGGACATTGGCGAAATATCCGACCATCAAAGTTAGGATGTACAAGCAGGGTAGTGCACGAAATAAATACGGGTGATAGTAAGCCAGTCAAACAGCGTTACTACCCTTTTTCACCAAAGATCCAAGATATCTTAAATAAGGATGAAATGCTGGTAGAAGGAATTGTAGAGCCGTCACAGAGTGCTTAGTCGTCACCTGTTGCTTTAGTGAAGAAACCCCATGGATCCGACCGTTTTTGCGTGGATTATCGTCAGTTAAATGCCGTGACTAAAAGATACGCCTACTCGCTGCCCTACATTTCTAATATATTGGATAGGTTACGTGATGCTAAGATACTTTCTTCCATCGAAATAAAGAGCGCATACTGGCAGATACCAATGGCTGCTGAAAGCAAGGAAAAGACAGCTTTTACTGTTCCCAACCACGGCCTCTTCCATTTTTGCAGAATGCCTTTTGGCCTGCATAATGCACCAGCGACATGGCAAAGACTGATTGACGATGTTTTGAGAGCAGATTTAGAATCAAATATCTTCGTTTATTTGGATGACATCATTGTGGTCTCATCAGACTTCGATTCCCACATAGAAACATTGGAGAAGGTCTTAGAGAGATTGAGCTCAGCCAACTTAACGGTGAATTGGGAGAAAAGTCAGTTTTGCAGACAGGAGCTAAAGTTTCTGGGATATGTGGTAAATGAGAACGGCCTACAAGTTGATCCGGGAAAAATTGAGGCGATATTAAACTACCCAGCACCTAAGAACGTATAGCAAGTGAGGCAGTTTATAGGGCTTTCTTCCTGGTATCGCCGCTTTGACCCTAATTTCTCGACTCTAACTTCATCGCTATCGGATCTATTGAAGAAAAACAAGAGATGGAAATGGGGACAAGAACAAGAAGAAGCGTTTAGTTTACTGAAGGAGAAGCTTGTCACAGCACATGTGTTAGCATGTCCTGACTTCAGTAAGCGATTCTTCCTACAAACCGATGCATCTAAAACAGGATTAGGGGCTATTCTTTACCAAGAATACCCAGAGGGAGATGGGGTCATATCTTATGCGAGCCGAAGTTTGACCACAACCGAGAGGAAATACAGTGTAGTTGAGCAAGAGTGCCTAGCAGTTCTCTGGGCAATAGAGAAGTTTCAGCCTCATTTGGAAGGGATGGATTTTACAGTTACTACTGACCACATTGCCTTAAAATGGTTGAATAGTCTCCGCGACCCTCAAGGTCGACTGGCTAGGTGGGCACTAAAACTGCAGCAACACCAATTCACTATCGTGCACCGTCCCGGCAAACAAAACGCTGCAGCCGATACGTTGTCATGGACTTACGAATTCCCGATAGCCAGAATTGATATTGGAGAACCAATAGAGGACGCGTGGTATCAGCGGATGATTAAACAAGTAGAAGAAAATCCATCGAAATATGCGGATTGGAGGATTGTTAATCAAACTCTATGGAAGCTTGTTAATAATAACCGGAAAATAGTAGGATTTAGCAACCAGTTTGTTACGTTAAAAAATATATTAATTGGTTATAAATAAATAAAACAATCGTAACAAAAAAAGGTGGTAGCTCAGTGGAGACGGAAGGGTTCTTAAATGACTAGTGATTAAAAAAAAAAAAAATAAATTAAGGGGCGCCACGCTATTTATTTTAAGGAAATAGCGAAAACCTAAAGCAATCTTAATAAAAAAAATAATTTAAATTTGATAAGTGAAGGTTACCTTAAAATCTCGGAGAGGGCTGTACATAAAATTCAATTTGCAATTTACACTTATGATCTACTTAATGGTAAGTTAGAAAGAAATAGAACAAAACAAATTAAACTCAAATAAAAGAAACTTTTAATTAACACTATATTTACACTACGATATTAAAAATAAAATTTACTCACAATTTCTGTAGTCAGGCCTGATCAAAATCTAACTCTATTCACACAACTAGAAACAATTTAAACTTATAACTATTCAATAAAAAAAAAGCAAGGTTTAACAAAGAAATTAAAAGAAAAATATCTCCAGTCTGTTCTCTTAACTCGCCTGTCCTCTCGTAGCTTTGTTGCCAGTAGCCACTCGGCTTGGCGATTCTCGTCACCGGAATCTCTCCCGTGAACGCCATTATTCTTCAATTCTCTGATATTTAGCGGTATAGACCACAACTACGTTAATCACTAAAACAGTCTCATTTTATCATCACTCGTCGAACGCTAGCGAACATCTGCTGTATTTTCCTTCGTTGTTTTTCCAAAAAAAAACAAATGCCTTAATCACAGCTGTTTTTCAATTAATTACTTCGGTCCCGTCTCTTCTTTTAAAATAAAACATAATTATTTTTATAGCTAAATAAAAAAATATTATATCAATAAAAAACTAATACAAAGCTTTTAAAACAACACATATTTTAATTATATACAAAAATATATTAAGCCCTCTTCGATTATTACTTATTGAGTTTTATTAAATAAAAAAAATATTTTTTTTTTGTTTATTTATTTTTCGTTACAAACTCTCCCCCTCCCTACCAAAAAATTTTTTTTTTTTAATGCTTGAATCTTAAGTCTTAGGTCGGATGAGGTTTTAGATCTTTGACATGCCAAGTTCCTAAGGGATGACCCTGTAGATCTTCTAGCACGTATAACAAATTTCCTTGTTTTGCTCTGATTCTACATTTCTCGTATAGAGGTGCCAATTTATTAGAAAAGTTCTTTGAAGCATCCGAAAGGGTTTGGGTCTTCTTCCACACTAAATCTCCAGCTTGTAGATCCACGTTCCTTCTCCGAAGATTATAATGGTGCCTGCTTTTCTCGTATGATTGCCGTAGACGCTCAACCACTTCTTCATATATTACTGGCATCATGTTGAACTTCTGTGCGTAAGCCTTTCGATCTCCCATTTCCGGAACATTATCTGAAGCAATGGAATGCTCGTACTCGTCGCCTGAACGTGGTAACTCTCGTCCAAAATTCAAATAAGCTGGCGAATAACCGGTAACCTCATGTACCGCAGTCTGCATAGCAAAAGCCAACTTGTGTAGATCCTTATCCCAGTGCTTATGATTGTCTTTCACATAGGAAGCTAGGAGTGTCTTTATCACTCGATTTGGACGCTCCATGGGATTAGCCTGTGGATGATAGACTGGGGTGAACCACAATTTAACAGCATATTCTCGGGCTTTCTTTTTTAAAATATTGCTCCTGAATTGAGGGCCGTTATCACATATAATAATTTGGGGAACCCCGAACTTAAGAAAGACCTCTCTTTCTAAAGTTTTGGCCACCACTTCGGCTGTCGATTTTGAAATTGGTACTATGATGCTGTATTTAGTGAAGCAGTCGGTAAACGCTAATATGAACCTTTTGCGGTTTGAAGACATAGGAAACGGCCCCATTATATCTGCCGAAACCATTTGCCAAGGTTGGGTAACTACTTGGGTAAATTAGTAGTTCCTAAACAAAAACGTAGGGAAGCGATCTGGGAATGTCATGATAAAGAAATTGCAGGACATTTGGGATGTTTCAAAACCATGCAGCGGGTTAAGGAGTACTACTATTGGCCAGAAATGGCAACCGATGTAACCAGGTACGTACGGAAATGTGAAGTATGCTTAGCGAATAAGCCATTACAGACTAAGCCTGCGGGCCTAATGGGGAAACAGCGAGTAGTTACCCAGCCTTGGCAAATGGTTTCGGCAGATATAATGGGGCCGTTTCCTATGTCTTCAAACCGGAAAAGGTTCATATTAGCGTTTACCGACTGCTTCACTAAATACAGCATCATAGTACCAATTTCAAAATCGACAGCCGAAGTGGTGGCCAAAACTTTAGAAAGAGAGGTCTTTCTTAAGTTTGGGGTTCCCCAAATTATTATATGTGATAACGGCCCTCAATTCAGGAGCAATATTTTAAAAAAGAAAGCCCGAGAATATGCTGTTAAATTGTGGTTCACCCCAGTCTATCATCCACAGGCTAATCCGATGGAGCCTCTAAATCGAGTGATAAAGACACTCCTAGCTTCCTATGTGAAAGACAATCATAAGCACTGGGATAAGGATCTACACAAGTTGGCTAAGAGGGAGCAGCTATATCCCGTTACCTGAAGAAATAAGAAATAGAAAAGCATGCATTAATGTGCAAAAATATGATAGCAAATGCTTCGTTTATGCTATTCTATCAAAATTTGTATCCGAGCATCCTAGCAGAGTTACAAAATACGCATCATTGGAGGGAAAGTATGACTTTTCTAAGATAAATTTCCCTACGCCACTTGCGGATGTATCGAGATTTGAAAAAAAATAATGATATTTCAATTAATGTGTTTGCCCTCGATGAAAAGCTTAAAGTTTATCCTCTAAAAATAGTTAAAGAAGAACTAGAGGACCACCGGGATTTACTGCTACTAGAAAAAGAGGGAATGTCACATTACATCTACATATCTAACTTTGAAAAACTGGTAAGATGTCAAATCACAAAGCATGAACATAAGATAAGTGCCTTATACGCTTATCGGCGTGCCCGCTATATAAGGCAATATATAAAATAATAAGGCAAACGGCGGCCGAGCAAAAAAAATCGAGCGTAGCCGCGGCTCTATGGGTAGAGGCTAAATATCGGTGATGGAAATTGGATGAGGCCAAAAATAGGGGGGTAGGTGCGGGGCCCACCTCCGGTCCCCCGACCGCTCCTCCCCTAGGCTAGACAGCAATTTCGTACCTCGAAAGCATACAAATTAAACGAGAACGGAGTGTTAGGCAGTATAAAAATTTCTAATTAAATCGAAATAGTAAAAAGGAGTAATTAAATCGAAATATAATAAAATTAAAAAAAAATAAATTAAAATCGAGCGTAGTCCTCGGCTCCAAGGGTAGAGGCTAAATATCGGTGATGGAAATTGGATGAGGCCAAAAATAGGGGGGTAGGTGCGGGAATAATATTAAAAAGCGGTGTAACCGCTCTTACCCACCCCCTAAACCCTAATTTATGCCTTGAGTTATCATACCTCGAAAGCATACAAATTGAACGAGAGCGGAGTGTTAGGCAGTATAAAAATAGCCAATTAGATCGAAAGAGTAAAAAGGACTACTTGAATCTTAATAATAATAAAAAAAAAAATTTTGGCCTCATCCAATTTCCATCACCGATAATTACCCTTAAAGCCGTGGCTACGCTCGATTTTTTTTTTTTTTTTTTTTTTTATTATTAAGATTCAAGTAGTCCTTTTTACTCTTTCCATCTAATTTGCAATTTTTATACTGCCTAACACTCCGCTCTCGTTCAATTTGTATGCTTTCGAGGTATGATAACTCAAGCCATAAATTAGGGTTAAGGGGGTGGGTAAGAGCGGTTACACCGATTTTTGATATTATTCCCGCACCTACCCTCCTATTTTTGGCCTCATCCAATTTCCATCACCGATAATTACCCTTAGAGCCATTGCTACGCTCGATTTTTTTTTTTTTTTTTTTTTTTTTTTTTTTTATTATTAAGATTCAAGTAGTCCTTTTTACTCTTTCGATCTAATTTGCAATTTTTATACTGCCTAACACTCCGCTCTCGTTCCATTTGTATGCTTTCGAGGTATGATAACTCAAGCCATAAATTAGGGTTAAGGGGGTGGGTAAGAGCGGTTACACCGATTTTTAATATTATTCCCGCACCTACCCTCCTATTTTTGGCCTCATCCAATTTCCATCACCGATAATTACCCTTAGAGCCGTTGCTACGCTCGATTTATAGTAGCGGCCGCCGGCTTATATAAGGCCTATGGCTATATGGCTATATATTATATAAGGCCAAGAGCCCGATTTGCTCGATTTCCCCGAGCCCACCAGGTACCACCACCGTCGCGAGTTAGCTCTCGCACACCTAAATTTTCATTAACTAATTACTATGGTTTTTTTTCCTAGCTAATTACCTCTCGCAAAGGTAAATATACAAAAAGTCCTTATTATGTGGTGTAGCGGTGGGGGAGGGGGGGTGGGGCCTCCGCCCCACTCCCCCGACTACCGCGACGAACGTTGTTAATGCGATCCCTCGTTAGTTCTCGCGAACTAAAATAATATAAACCTGCACCTACCCCCTATTTTTGGTCTCATCCAATTTCCATCACCGATAATTAGCTTCTACCCTTAGAGCCGCGGCTACGCTCGATTTTTTTTTTTCCTTTCTACTCTTTCGATTTAATTTGCAATTTTTAGACTGCCTAACACTCCGCTCTCGTTCAATTTGTACGCTTTCGAGGTATGATATCTGTAGCCCGAAAATAGGGTTAAGGGGGTGGGTCAGAGCGGTTACACCGATTTTTAATATTCCCGCACCTACCCCCCTATTTTTGGCCTCATCCAATTTCCATCACCGATTGTTAGCTTCTACCCTTATCCTATTATCCTATTACCTATTATCATGATGCATGACCTGTATAGGAATGTACATACGATATATCGTAGTCACAAACATGTACTAGAACAGTTTGTTCCAACTGTTTCAACGACAAGTCTGGAACTATTTTAAATCATATGTTTTGTGTTTTGTTTCATGTTACAATATGGCATCTCTTTAAGCATAACTTCTAGCATAATAAGCATAACTTATAGGCGTATAAGGGCATCATGGGTAGTAACATAGTAGCATCTAATAAGCATAACTTATTACATACATAAGTATGTAAGCGATGTTTAACACATTTTTATTCTAGTGAAAAACTCATACTTCACAAACAACTATGTATTACTAACAAACCTGCTATGATTATACTTCCGGAGAAGAAACCGTACGTACGGTTTGAAAATGTAGAGAGATGTCAACGTGTACCCTGCGTAGTCTACACAGACTTTGAATGTTATTTGAAGCCTACAAATGAAGAAAGTCTTTCATCGAAAATATTACATTGCCACATTCCCTACTCGTACTGTTTTTATGTAAGAAGAGCTAAATTTTTGAACGGAGTAGAAGATGGTATACCTGATGAACCAATTTTGTATAGAGGTGAAAATGCAGCAAATAAGTTTGTATTTGACATGAAGAAGATAGCTGAAAAAGAGTACAAGGTATATAATAAAAACACACCAATGAGACCACTCTCTCCTCAAGAAGAAGTTAGCTACAAGACTGCTCAAAACTGTTACATGTGTAGAGAATTCTTCAGTCTAGAAGATATCAAAGTAAAGGATCATTGTCACATTACAGGCCATTTTCAGAGGTGCAGCCCACCAAAGTTGTTATCTTCATGTTTTCTGATTTTCTTCCAGTAATTCTACATAAGTTGTCAGGTTACGATGCCCACTTCATCGTTCGGGAGCTGGGATATGATAATAAAAGGATTAACGTAATCGCAAATACTGCAGAAAATTATATTTCATTTTCAAAATTCGTAGATGGGAAATTTAGTATAAGATTTTTAGATTCCTTCAGATTTATGCCTTCTAGTCTAGAAAACCTGGTAGATACTCGTAACTTACCTTCGTTTAACATATTAAATAGTTTAATACCTAACGATCGAGTTTCTTTACTCCTTTGAAAAGGCATTTTCCCCTATGAGTATGTCACGTCCCCCAAAATGTTAGAAGATACAACCCTTCCTCCAATAGATGAATTTCATAGTTCACTAAAAGATTCCTCAGTTACAGAAGAGGAGTATGCCCATGCTAAAGATGTATGTAATATATTTGAATACAAAACTTTGGGTGATTACGCAAACATATACTTGAAGTCTGACGTAATTTTACTAGCTGAAGTATTCGAAGAATTTAGGAATGTTACGATGGGATCTCACAAATTAGATCCATGTCACTACTATACGGTTCCTGGGATGGCGTGGGATGAAATGCTAAGGTTTACAGGTGTTAAATTAGAATTATTGACCGATTATGAAATGATTCTAATGATCGAGAAAGGGATAAGAGGAGGATTGGTGCAAGCATCTCATAGTTCTACGAGGCAAATAACAAGTACTTAGATGGATAAAACCAAAATAAACCAACTACCTACATTGCATACCAGGATTGCAATAACTTATATGGTTGTGCAATGAGTCAGCCTCTTCCTACCGGTAACTTTGAGTGGGTCGATCCCGAAAGTATCAATTTAAACAATCTATACCCTACACATGACATATGCTACATTCTGGACGTTGATATTAATTACCCTAAGTACTTACACGATAAACATAATGATCTACCGTTCCTCCCCGAGTCTAAACAATGTGGAAAATACGACAAATTAATAGCACACTTCGATGAAAGAAAAAACTATGTTGTTCATTATACCACCCTTCTTCAAGCATTGTCACACGGTATAGAGCTTGTAAAAGTCAACAGAGCATTAAAATTCAATCAGTCCTCATGGTTAAACTCTTACATAGTGTATAACACCAGTTTAAGAAAGAAAGCTTTAAATGATTTTGAAAAAGATCAGTATAAGCTTTACAACAATGCAGTTTTTGGTAAAACTATGGAGTCAATAAGAAAAAGAGTTGATATGCGTTTAATTACAGATCCTAAAAAGCTAGAAAAAAAAATTAATATCTAAACCAAATTTTAAGGACCGTACAATTTATTCCGAGAACTTGGCTCTCGTTCATATGGAAAAGACTAAAATAAAATTTGATAAACCGATATACCTGGGAATGTCAATATTAGATATATCAAAAAACATTATGTATAAATATCATTATGACAGGGGGGGCCGGGATGGCCGAGTGGACAAGGGCGCTTGCAATAGATAATCAAAGTTAAGCAACGTCCATCGTGGTCAGTACTTGGATGGGTGACCGCTCCATTCGGGTTACCGCCCACCAATAAAAGCCACGCAGTCCAAGTCTACCCCCACGCCCGGGTATGTGAGGCCCGTCAGCCTACTGGAGGCGACTCACACCGACCGGGCGTAGGAGTGATGAACCTTCCCCGTGTATCTCATCGAGAATCGTGGTGTGGTTCTCCAGGATGTCAGTAACCGCCCGGAGGTTTATTTCAGGGACGGTATGCTTCAGGGAAAGAAATATAGGTCCTCGGGGCCTGCTGACTCTGAGCTACCATAATCCTTGGACCTAGACCAGTTTGTCACTGTCCTTGAACCCGAGAGAGCTGACGCCATCGGTGGGAAGGACATTGCCAAATTGGCCCCAATGGGATTGGTTATGGAGCTATGGGCAGTCTGCCGCTGTACCATGGTGACCATGGCTTGCAGCAACGTGAGGCTTGGGCTACCCCCTCCAGGCTGTCTGTACTCCCGCAAGCAAAGCAAATGTCTGTAAGAAGACCACACTGCGCGGCCAAAGGTCTCATTAGGCCTAATGCGCCAACCGAAAAAAAAAAAAATAAATAAATAAATAATCATTATGACATAATGTTGGAAAAATATGGACAAAATACTAAGCTAACGTTTATTCTGTATGTACTGAAGACCTCTACGAAGATATGGCTAATATGAATGATTACTTAGATACTTCAGATTATCCCCCAAACCATAAAATATATAATGTTAAGAATAAGAAAGTAATGGGTAGGTTTAAAGATGAGGCTAAAGGTGGAATAATTAATAAATTTGTAGCTTTGAGGTCTAAAATGTATGCATTAGACATTAAAAGCAAAATTATTAAAAAAATAAAAGGAATTAGTAAACCTGTTGTTAAAAATAAAATTAAATTTGAAGATTATGTTACCTGCTTAAAAAATAACATTCAATTTAAACATGATGTTACAAACTTCAGATCGTTCAACTATAATCTGTATACTATTAAAACAAACAAAATATCACTGTCACCTTTCGATGATAAAAGACACATCCTTGATGATGGAGTATCCACCTTGGCCCATGGCCATTATAAGATAAAAAAATCTGGTGCGTGCGCGCAACACACAACTTTCACTTACCAACTTACCTAGATAAGAAATTGACGTGTTTTGTTAAATATCATTTCCCAAAGTCACACATTTTTCTACATACATATCTTATTTTTGTTAATCGTTAAAGCCGTTTTTGAGTAAATAAAAAAACACGTGAAAATGATACAAAATTTATTAAGTAAAGTCCCCCCTCCGGTTAATCAATTTTAATGAAATTTTAACAGTCATATCTCAGGCATATACATACATCAAATACCCAGTTTGATCAAAATCGTTAAAGCCGATTTAGAGTAAATTAAAAAAACACGTGAAAATGTTACAAAATTTATTAAGTAAAGTCCCCCTCCGGTTAATCAATTTTGATGAAATTTTTACAGTCACATCTCGGGCATATTAATACATCAAATACTCAGGTTAATCAAAATCGTTAGAGCCGTTTTTGAGAAAATCGAAAAAAACCTAAAAAGTTATTAAGTAAAGTACCCCCTCCCTTTAAGTAATTTTGATGAAATTTATGCTGTCACATCGTTACTGTTCCTCTAAAATCGCTTTATATTGTTTTCAAAAGTTTAATATGGAACTAAAGTTTCTAAACTAAAATATAATTAATTAAACATTATCGTTACACCCGTTTTTGAGTAAATAAGAAAAAACTCGTGAAAATTGGAAAAAATTTATTAAGTAAAGTGCCCCTTCCAATTGATCATTTTTGATGAAATTTTGACTGCGACATCGTGGGCATATGCATAAACTAAATACCGAGTTTGGTCAAAATCTTTAAAGCCGTTTTTGAGTAAACAAAAAAAAAAACACGTGATAATGAGACAACATTTATTAAGTAAAGTGCCCCCTCCGGTTGATCAATTTCGATGAAATTTTTACAGCCATATCTCGGGCACATTAATACATCAAATACTCAGTTTAATCAAAATCGTTAGAACCGTTTTGGAGAAAATCGAAAAAAACCTAAAAAGTTATCAAGTAAAGTATCCCCTCCCTTTAAGTGATTTTGATGAAATTTACGCTATAACATCGCGGGCATATACCTACACTAAATACCCAATTTCAGGAACGCACGGTTTATAGTTTTTAAGCTAGTCTGTTCACACACACACACAGACACACAGACACACACACAGACCATTTCGCGGGACTTGGTCATTTCGACTCAGGGGACCCCAAAACGTGTATTTCCGTTGAAAACCGGAAGTCGAATTTTTTCACGATCGCAATACTTCCACTTACTATATATTTCATATATAGGTAAGTGAAAGTAAAAATAGTGTTGTTGATTAATTAAATGAATGAGGGGCCTCTGGCGTGGTTACAAACGCTCGTAAGCCTGTGATTAGGAGTGTAAACGTTAGGTCTGGCTGCTGATGTAAGTAAAAATCAATTAAATAGTAAAGCATTAACAGAATATTTAAACAGGAAGAACTGCAACGAACTAATAGAATTTAGCAAAGGATGGGTATATAAAATACGGTTAGTAAAAGAGTTTAATTTTAAGTGTAATTACCAGTTATGTTATCAAATTATCTAATAGGAGAAATGTTCGGCTTTTATGTTTTATGTTTTATTTATTTATGTATATTATTATTAATGTTATTATGTTTACTATCATTTATGTTTTATGTTTATGTTTTATTATGCTTTTATGTTTACTTTTAACTTTGCAAAAAAATTAAAAATAAATACAGAAAAAACCAAACAAAAAAAAAACAATCTGTTCTAAAGAGAATGTATATATATAATCTTATAAATAAAGTTGAAATTCTGTTTGTTTGTTCTTTATAGAAATCCATACGTTTGTCCTAAATTCTCCAAATTTCGCTTAGTGGTTCTTTGATACCAGGTGCGAACACCTGTCCATATTAAAATTGCATAACTTCAGCCAATCTCATGGTATATTCTTTATTGTTAAAAAAATCGTCATGATCTCGCTTTACAATGGGTTTTTTTTACGAAATCGACCGTTTGAGTCGAAAAACAGCCTAAATATCATTTTATACATTTCGAAGAGGCCAACAAGGCCCGGTAAGACCCTCCCTTGGTAGACGTCGAGTTCTGGGATTTTTAAACCATATGTTTTTTTGTTTTTTTTAAATTACAATACGTTTATTTACATGTATGGTGAATTTATTTTTTATAAATGCCTCCTAAGAAGCGAGCTTCAATAGGAGTTGTGAGCTCAAAACTAAAAACAACGTCAAATACGAGCAGCTGAAACTCTCGACGAACATCAAATTAGGATTGAACAACAGAGGCTTAGACTGACAGAATCGCGGGAAACTGAGTCTGCCCAGGAATACGAGGCCCGCTTTGCGCCACAAAGGCTTAGGCAAGCCGATTTGCGAGAAGCTGAAACTGCAGGGCAATATTTCTGTTAGTTTGTTTGTTTTTTATAGAAATCCATACCGTTTACCCTAAATTCTCCAAATTTCGCCAGTAGTTCTTTCATACCAGGTGCGAACACCTGTCCATATTAAAATTCCATAACTTCAGCCGATCTTCAGCTGATAGTCTTTATTGTTATAGAAATCGTAATGAACTCACTTTACAATGGTTTTTTACGAAATCAACCGTTTCATTAGAAAAATGAAATTCCCCGATCAAACCGGGTTATACTGCTCAAAGATGAATTTCTGTTAGTTTGTTTTTTCTTAATAAAACTCCATACCGTTTGTCCTAAATTCCCCAAATTTCGCTCAGTGGATCTTTCTTACTAGGTGCGAACACCTGTTCATATTAAAATTTCATAACTTCAGCCAGTCTCTGGGTATATTTTTTATTGTTATAAAAATCGTTATGATTTCACTTTAAATTTGTTCACGTTTATTAGAAAAATGAAATTCCCCGGGTGAAACCGGGATATACAGCTAGTATCTATATAAATAAAGATGAAATTCTGTTTGTTTGTTTGTGCAAACACCTGTCCATATTAAAGTTGCATAACTTCAGCTGATATTCCTTATTCTCCAAATTTCGCTCATTGGTTCTTTCAGACTAGGTGCGAACACCTGTCAATATTAAAATTGCACAACTTCAGCCGATCCTCAGCTGATATTCTTTATTATTATAAAAATCATAATGATCTCACTTTATAATGTTTTTTTTTTTTTTTTACGAAATCGACGGTTTCTTTAGAAAAATGAAATTCCCCGTGTGAAACCGGGATATAGAGCTACAATATATTTATATAAAGTAGAAATTCTGTTTGTTCTTTATAGAAATCCATACTGTTTGCCCTAAATTCTCCAAATTTCGCTCAGTGGTTCTTTGATACCAGGTGCGAACACCTGTCCATAATTTAAAATTGCATAACTTCAGCTGATCTTCAGCTGATGTTCTTTATTCTCCAAATTTCGCTCAGTGGTTCTTTCAGACCAGGTACAAACACCTGTCCAAATTAAAATTGCAAAACTTCAGCTGATATTCCTTATTTTCCAAATTTCGCTCATTGGTTCTTTCAGACTAGGTGCGTCACCTGTCAATATTAAGATTGCATAACTTCAGCCGATCCTCAGCTGATATTCTTTATTATTATAAAAATCATAATCATCTCACTTTACAATGTTTTTTTGTTTGTTTTTTTACGAAATCGACGGTTTCTTTAGAAAAATGAAATTCCCCGTGTGAAAGCGGGATATAGAGCTATAATATATGTATATAAAGTAGAAATTCTGTTTGTTCTTTATAGAAATCCATACCGTTTGCCCTAAATTCCCAAAATTTCGCTCAGTGGTTCTTTCAGACCAGGTGCGAACACCTGTCTATATTAAAATTGCATAACTTTAGTCGATCCTCAGCTGATATTCTTTATTATTATTAAAATCATAATGATCTCACTTTACAGTGGTTTTTTTTTTTTACGAAATCGACGGTTTCTTTAGAAAAATGAAATTCCCCGTGTGAAGCCGGGGTATAGAGCTATAATATATGTTTATAAAGATTAAATTCTGTTTGTTCTTTATAGAAATCCATACCGTTTGCCCTAAATTCTCCAAATTTCGCTCAGGGTTCTTTCATACCAGGTGCGAATACCTTTCTATATTAAAATTCCATAACTACACCCAATTTCTGGTTTTTTTTCTTTTTTTTCTTTTTTTTCTGGGTTTATTCTTTATTGTTATAAAAATCGTTATGATCTTGCTTTACATTGGTTTTTACGAAATCAACCGTTTATTATAAAAATGACATTTCCCGGGTGAAACCGGGATATACAGCTAGTCATAAATAAAAACATCATTTTACTCTATTCTATTCTTTGTAAGCTTTGTAAAAAGCTTGAATAGGAACTTGAACGTATGGATAAATTTCTAGTTTGTTAGAACCAATGAGTAACCAAAATGTATATGTATAATGTAATTTATAATCATAATAATTTTTACTGAACAATCTGTCTTAAAAATTATGTATATAATATTGTCTTAAAATTTGTGTATGTAATATTGTCTTGAAAATTATGTATATAATATTATAAATAAAAACATTTTATTCTATTCTATTCTGATTTATTTATGAACCCTTGTAAAAAGCTTAGAGAGGAACCGAGAGGTTGAGATGAATTAATTCAGTGTCAATAATAACCAATGATTGCCCAAATTGGTCAGAAAGAAAAGTCTTACTGTTGATAACATGTACTAATTACCTCATAGTAACCTAATGTTTTGAAAGAGGAACATAACCTTACCTCGTTGTAACCTACTGTTTTGTAAAAATACATAACCTAACATCTATTGTATTAAAAAAAGTAACAAACTGTTGGGATGCTGGAACTGTAAGACTAAAGAGATATCTTAAACAAAATAAAAATAAAATAATTTTTTTCTTTTAAAAGAAAATTACAAAAATAATTTAATATATTTTATATATATATATATATATATATATATATATATATATATATATATATAAATAAAATAATTTCTTCGTCAATTGTCAGTTCTGATTTACCGCAACGTTCGACTTTCGTTCGTATAAGGTAGTAGCGGTTCGGAATATAGCCTTCAATTAATGACAAATTCACGCGATGTTATTCAATGCTGCCGATTAACCACGGATGTCCTTCAATCAATTCTAGGAGGAGAAGTTATGTATAAACCGACACCTACATCTCTGCTGTTAACCTTACATAACCTTATACCTACAGGGTAACAGTCAGGGAGGTTGCCACCAACCGCCCAAGGACACCCCTCGTCCTAGTACAACACACTATACTAGAACGGACAATGACCTCAAGGTCACACACACCCTACTACGGCACGCTCAAGGTCATGTCATGCGATGTTTAGCTGTTTTTACCTGGGGTACGTCGGAACCCCACCACGCCAGGGGAGTTGCCTCCAAAGTGGCCCAGAACCGCCATTTACTCCCTACTATCGATGATCAAAAATATTTGTTGTTCACCAAAACATTGATGTTATTGTCTAAACATCGATGTTAAAATATACTTGTTTTTGTCCAAAAATTGATGTTAAAACATATTGGTTTTTTCTTAAAAACATCTTTGTTATAGCTAAAACATCGATGTCTTATACAAATCCAAATCATATTTGTTTGGTACCATTGTTAAAACATCGATATTATTGTCCAAAACAATGATGTTATTGTCAAAACATCTATGATAAAGTATACTTGTTTTTGTTCAAAACATCGATGTTAGAAAATATTGGTTTTTCTCCAAAATATCGAGGTTATTGCCTAAACATCGATGTTAAAATATACTTGTTTTTGTCCAAAACATCGATGTTTAAAAATATTTGTTTGTTCACCAAACATCGATGTTATTGTTTAAACATCGATGTTTAAATATACTTGTTTTTGCCCAATACATCGATGTTAAAACATATAACAAAGAACAACAATATATATGATCTTAACATCGATGTGTTAAACAAAAACAAGTATACTTTACCATCGATGTTAAAACCTCTTCGGTTTTTTTTCAAAAACATCTTTGTTAACCCTTATCAGGTCGCGCGGGGTCTATTGGACCCCAGCTAGGTGTTTACATATTGTCAGAAAAGCAGGATTGAACTTGCAGCCCCCCTCTCCCTGCTACCTTCCTACCTCCCCCTACCCTCTCTAGTCCAAGGGCAGTTGGCCTTCTGCTGTATTCCTGAACTTAGATAAAGTGCCTTTGGGGTCTCGGGGACCCCACGCGACTTGATACGTGACATGTCAGACAAATTGGTTATAAATTCTTTATGGCTTCCGGATGACTTGGAAAGCGAAAGGATTCATAGTTTATTGGGAGAAAATTTTTTTGAAGTGAGTGGTGATGTGTCTAGTGATGGTAGTGATTCAGAGACTGAAGATGATGTGGAATCGAGGGATGAAGATTCTTCTACAGAGGAGAGTGGTCTGTCATCATCATCCGATGAGGAGTAGCAGACCCTGAGTCAAAGGTTAGATTTACTGGGAAGGGGTAAAAATTATAAATGGACCCTCAATCCACCTAAACAATCAGTTAGGACTCGGAGTAGAAATATAGTCATTCACCTTCCTGGCACCAATCGCCCTTTTACTGAAAAAAAGTCTCCCTTATCAACATTTTTATGTTTTTTTACGGAAGAAATTTTAAATGACATTGTTATATGTACTAACAAAGAAATCATTCGGAAAAAAGAAATGAGAGGGATGCTACTGAAACAAATATTTTTGAAATAAAAGCACTTATAGGATTGCTTTTTATGGCAGGGGTACACAAATCTTCTCACACTAGTTCTGACGAATTATGGGATAAACATGGGCCTGATATTTTTCGCTGTACCATGTCGCAAAAAAGATTCGTATTTCTTTTACGATGTTTACGTTTCGAAGACAAAAATACACGAGATCAACGTAAAAAAGAAGACAGACTTGCTCCAATAAGAAAACTTTTTGATGAATTCAATGAAAATTGCCAAAAAACCTATACTATTTCAGAGCACTCAACTATTGATGAGCAGTTGTGGGCATTCAGGGGAAGATGTGCCTTTCGGCAATTTATAAAATCAAAACCAGCAAAATACGGTCTCAAAGTCTTTACCTTAGCGGATTCAAAATCTTTTTATGTGAAGAAATTGGAAATATATTGTGGGAAGCAGCCCGAAGGGCCATATCAAGTTTCTAACGCTGCGTGTGATGTGGTCAAAAGACTTGTAGAACCAATAGCAAAACTGGCCGCAACGTCACGTTCGACAATTGGTTCACAAGTGTGCCATTGGTAGAAGATTTGCTAAAAAATTATAATTTGACTTCTGTAGGCACCAGTAGAAAAATAAAAAAGAGATTCCCCCCTCTTTCGTCCAAACGAAGCATGCAGAAGAGCACTCAAGCAAATTTCTTTAGTAAATATGGTCTTACAATGGTCTCTTACGTCCCAAAGAAAAGAAAAGTTGTCATTTTAGTGTCCTCAATGCACACAGGGAAAGATATCAACCAGAATAATAAAAAGCTAGAAATAATTTGTTTCTATAATGAGACCAAAGGAGGGGTTGATATGGTTGACCAGCTGTCTGCCAATTATTCAGTAGCAAGAAAGGCTAACAGATGGCCGCTAACAATTTTTTTCAATTTATTGAACATTGGAGGAATAAATGCGCAAGTAATTTACTTCTCAAACACTTCCAACAAAATATTACGGCGTAAGTTTCTGAGAAACCTTAGTGAAGAGTTATGCAATCCGCACATTAGAATTCGTCTGGCCGTTACTACTCTTCCTAAAGAATTGAAGCTCAGAATTCAATTTTACTTTGGGGAAGGCGAACAAATTGAAGCAATTCCTTCAACAAGCCAGGAACTACCTAGGAAAAAACAACGCTGCCAGCTGTGCCCAAGAAAAAATGACCGAAAGACCAAGACATCATGCATGAAGTGTCATAAGTTCGTATGCCAAGATCATGGATTTTTTTTATGTCAACAATGTTCTTCTATGTAATTTTTTCATTTCCCTTAGATATAACTTTTCTTCTAAATTAAACTTTTTGACACGATTTTTACATTTTCCTGATAATGAACAAAAAAAATGAAATTTTTATTATTTTTACTATTTCTATTATTTTATTTGTATTGAGTTAACGAAAATATATTTCTATTTCATTATTTTTGTATTTTAACTCCTTTACATGAATAACTTAAAAAAAAATTAATCTTAAAAAAATATATATATTTAACATTAAAAAAATTAAATCGTTTAATGGGGTCCTCTGGACCCCATGCGACTTGATGTGCAAACTAATAGTGTGCGACTTGACAAGGGTTAATAAAATTTTTGTTATAGCTAAAACATCGATGTTTTATACAAAACCAAATCATATTTGTTTGGTACCATTGTTAAAACAAATGGTTTTTGTCCAAAACATCGATGTTGAAAACAAATTTGTTATTGTTAAAACATCGATGTTAAAAACATCTCTGTTATAGCTAAAACATCGATGTTAAGAGCACATTTATTGTTGTTTTCGTCCAAAAATCGATGTTAAAACATATAACCAAAAACAACAATATATATGATCTTTACATCGATGTTTTAAACATCAATGTTAAAACATATTGGTTTTTCTCCAAAATACCGAGGTTATTGTCAAAACATCAATATCACAATATATTTGTTTTTGTTCGAAACATCTATGTTAAAACATATTTGTTTTTCAAAAACATCGATGTTAATAACAGCTTTGTTATTGTTTAAACATCGGTGATAAATAATGATTAATACTCTGTCATTGTCAAAAAACTGATGTTAACAACAAGTTTGTTGCTGTTAAAATCATCTTTGTCTTAGCTAAAACATCGATGTTTAAACATATTTGTTTCGTCAAAAACACCGATGTTAATGACTGCCTGATTACTGTTAAAACAAATATGTTTTAACATCGGTGTTTGACATTATATTGGATATATTACCTCTGTTCTTCCTACCCTTTCTTGTTTCTGTAAAAATTTCAACTTCAAATATTTTGATAAAATATGAAAACGCAAAACCATAGTATCATAATTTCATTACTTATTTAATGGAGCTAATTGCAAAATCTTTTAAAATATTCACCAGAAATATGATTCTCTGTATTTGCTATGGAAACGACATCAATTTATGAATATGTTTGGGTTTTAACAGTTGAATCTTTAATATATGAATATAAAAAACCAACTATGTCGAAAAAATCTTTTTTTTTATACATTAAAGATGAAAAATAAACTGCTTTACACTTAAACATCGATTTAAATACGTTTGGACACTAATATGTTAATGTTTAAAGACTGTATAAATTAAAAAACATCGATGTCGAAAAAATCGATGTTCTGGAACATCGATGTTTTGTGGTCGATATTTAATTGACATCGATGTTTTGATTGTAAAAACATCGATGTTCAAAACATCGATGTTTTGTGGTCGATATTTAATTGACATCGATGTTTTGATTGTAAAAACATCGATGTTCAAAACATCGATGTTTTGCCTTCGATGTCGCATCTCAAGTAGATTGACGCCTACCTATTTCCGAGTTTAGATGGTCAAAACTTGGTAACTATTCCAGACCGGAAATGGAATTTTATTTATTATTTAAACAAAAAACATTATGAACAATTTTAATTATATAAGTGTACATAATAATTTTAATAATAATTAAATAATAATTTTAAAATAATAATTAAATAAAATTTTTAAGTTAATAATAATTTTAAAGGAATTAAGCTGAGAATAATTAAAATAACACAAAACACAATATTTTCTTTCATTAGTTGAACAATATATCTTGCAAGGTGGGATATAATTTTTTCGTGCATATCATTGATATAATAATAATTAGAGAATAACTTAATAATGAGAATAATTTTCTTAGTAAATATAACCAATGTGAGAGTATAATAAGTTTAAGGGAGTTCGGTTCCGGCCATTGTCAGAGTGACATCGTCTCTAAATTTCTCTATTCAAAGTTAGGAAGTATAGAAGTTACGTTATATTTATATTATATTTATATTATAAGTTACGTTTATATCGTTAAGATATTTTACAAGGTGATACTTTAAGTGCAAGTGACTTGATTAGCCCCTACCACGTCTCCCGAGCTTAGTGTCAGGTATCATATCAACAGCTGACCGTTAGTAAATATCCTCTTCAATACAGTAGGTTACGTAATAATTATTGAACCAATATTATTACTCATATTACTTAATTTTTATTATTACTCAATTTACTTAATATTTACTCATATTACTTACAATATTATTACTTATATTACTTATTAAGGTGTTAATATATTCAGACAATTTTTACCCTGATTAGTTATTATAATTTAATTAATTGAAAATGAATTCAGAAATATCTCTAAAAGATGTGATGACTCTCCTACGAGGAACTCACGAACAAGTAAAAAAAGGAAACGAGGAGGTACGATTTCTGAGAGAATCACTAAAAAGTTTTAAAACAGAATTGGACGAGTTGAAAACAAAACTTAAACTTTTGGAACAAAACTTAAAACTTAAACTTTTAGAAACAAAACTTAAACTTTTAGAACAGTCCCTCAATACTTTAAAGAGCAAATTCAAAAATGAAATTTCAACTAAAAATCACCAAAGAGAACCAAAACACTCTGACCGGGAAAAAAATTTAGTATTGTTTAATTTCGAAACCATTCCGAACGAAACGACTGCATGCCTAGAAGATTATGTAATTAATAAAATAGACCAGGAATCAAAAGTTAATTTAAACCATTTCGAGATAGATCTTATTACGAGGCTGGGCTCACCCTCCAAGCAAAATAGACCTATCCTCATAAAAATTTTAGCCATGAGAAGAAAAATGCAAGTTCTAAGGGCATCTTGGCAAGCCAAATAAAATTTAAAACTTCTTGTGATTATACTGAACAAAAAAGAGCAACAAGAAGAGAATTATGGTCATTTATAAAACAAGCAAGAGAGTATGGAAAGACAGCCAAGTACAGAGGGGATAGAGCAATTATTGATGGTGTTACATACATATTAGAAGAGTTAAAAACCCAAACTTCGAATATAGATTTAAAATCTTTTGAATTATCTTGTAGCGAACTCTTAAAATATGATGAAATTACAATAACAAAAGCAGATATATACGATAAAAAAGCACTTCATTCACAAGGATCATTAGATACTATTTTTTTACCAATAAATCCACACTTACTGAGTCTACAAACCTAAGATTAATCGAACAGGAAAAATCAGAACATAAAAAATTAAGGAATATAAGCTTTGTTAACGAAAATTATTTTGAAAAAACTCAATTATCAGTAGGAATAAAAGATAAAATTAAAATTAAAAACACATGGAATGTACTAACTTATAATTGTCGTATTGGATAGATGATAGTTGACCGGATATAGAATTAGGTAGAAAATAGTCCGGGGAGGCGGTCAATAAAATACAAAATAGTATAAAACTATTTTATTGTTGCCGACGTTTCGACCCAACTATGCAGGTCTTCGTCAGGGCTAAATAAACAAGACACAGACAACAACATGAGTAATTAGGACAAAGAATATGAACTGAATATATGAATATAAAAATATGAAAAAAACAAAAAAAAAAAAAAAAAAAATAAGAATATGTACTGACTATATAAGATATAAGTAACTGTGAACTATAAGGTTAAGCATATAATTTATATACACATGGTGTAATATGGTTATTGACTATGGTATTGTTAACACTGATGCAGTTGATACTGATAATATAGGTGGTGTGATAAGATGGGGTAAGGCGCATAGTAGTGGATAAGTTATGAGAGTGGTGTACTATGGGTAGATATGGTGGCAAAATGGGGCAGAGTAGAAGAGGGATTAATATATGATGGAATATAAATATAGTAAATGGATGAGCTTACCTTATGACAGGGATGGATGTCACAGCCAAAGTGAGGGCTGAAAGGGTCGTAGCAAGGTAAGATTTGTAGGAGTGGGGATGTCAGCAAAAAGGTGTGGGCCGCAAGGAGGGTTAGGATTTGTTTACTTAAACTAACTTTACACAAATACATAGCATTGGTTACAAGAATAAATAGTGGCATATTTAACAGCATAACAAAATTGAGAAAACTTATAACTAGTTGACTATATATGTATGTAATTAATATTATGTGAAAACATTAAAATTAGATTAAACAGAAATTTAAAATAAAGAATTACATTACTGTTGTTATACATAGGCTATTTCTGTATTAGATAGGAACATATTAATTATCTGTGTAGCCTTAAGTGTTAGAAATTGCACTATTGTTGAACTTGACATATTTTTATAGGTTCGGTACAAATAATAATTGTTGTTTCATATAATAATATGTTCATTCTATTAAATGAATAGTAGTAGATGTGGTCTATTGTATGAATTAATCTGGTTCTATTGCATAAAATGGGTATATAATATGAATGGGTGGATATGTTAAGTGAGGAGTGAGAATGGGGAGGTTATACAACAAGTATTGAAAAGAATTTATATGTTTATGTAATATATACGTGTTATGTGTCAAGAAATGGTGGCGGCGAAGGAAATTTTGTAAATAGAATAGGAGCTACTGGGAGGGCGGTAGTGTGAAAGTGGTGACGGAGGGATATTATAGGTTATTGTTGTTTGATAAGGTTTAAAATGTGTCTGTAAGTAAGTGATATACAATGCTTGTCTATCTTGTGGTTGACAGGGTTGGGTTCGAGATGGATGTATATGGATTCGGATATGAGTCTTTTTTCATGGTTAGGAACTGTATTTTGTATGTTCCTGTATGTTCCTATTGTATGTTCCTATCTAATACAGAAATAGCCTATGTATAACAACAGTAATGTAATTCTTTCACCCTCTTATCACACCACCTATATTATCAGTATCAACTGCATCAGTGTTAACAATACCATAGTCAATAACCATATTACACCATGTGTATATAAATTATATGCTTAACCTTATAGTTCACAGTTACTTATATCTTATATAGTCAGTACATATTCTTATTTTTTTTTTTTTTTGTTTTTGTTTTTTTCATATTTTTATATTCATATATTCAGTTCATATTCTTTGTCCTAATTACTCATGTTGTTGTCTGTGTCTTGTTTATTTAGCCCTGACGAAGACCTGCATAGTTGGGTCGAAACGTCGGCAACAATAAAATAGTTTTATACTATTTTGTATTTTATTGACCGCCTCCCCGGACTATTTTCTACCTAATTCTATATCCGGTCAACTATCATCTATCCAATATGAAACCTAAAACACGGGGCCAAAAACAAGATACTGACCCAGCACCCCTTCGGCGCAGCATCAGAATCCACAACAAAATAACTCCATCCCAACCTCTTTCTTCGCCTCATCGCAACTCTTCACCACCATCATCACCACTGATACCATATCTGCCCGGCACTTCTACCTCTACTTCTACCCCAGCACCCCCAACCCACAGTAATTCTACAGCCCCACAAACTCAGGTTACTTTTTCGTCTCTAAAACATATGTTTCCACATCACAAATCAAAATTCAACACCTTAACCAACCTCCACAAACGCCTCATCATTACCTCGGAGCAACACATCTTTCTCTTAAAATGCAGATCTAACAACATCTTCCCTAAAGGCATCGACCAACGTTTTCTTAACCTCCGCACACTCCCACCACTCCAAAAAAAACTCACACAATCCATAAATTGTTTTAAAAAATCACTATTAAATTTAAAAATCAGAGAGGTTATACAACATGTCACGCTCCTAAAAACTAAAATTTCCGCCCTCAACACCCTTTTAACTACCGCCATCGGCGAAGAAAACATGTCAAAACTCCACACCAACATCACTCATATCTGTACTTCCATCCGGCAACATAAAAAACGTTCCCTCATTTCTAAATTCAACGAAATCTATCAAACATCCCTAAAACACAAAATTCACCCCACTGGCAACGAGAAATGGGTCCATAACATCTCCTCTACCACCATACCCTCCCAAATAACCAATATTCTAAGCCTTGGACCAAAATTTTCACTTCCGACCTCTAACTGCTCCCACCTCATTCCCTCTCTCATCACAGACTTAGAATATATCTACAGAGATGACTCCTTTGGAATTACCGATGAGGAAAAAGAAGTATCACGGATCCGTACCAATAATATGGTTTCCAATCACCTCCAACACCCACCTTCACGCCCTTCCCTCTTTTCACCTCTATTCTTCAAAGAATTATCCCTAACCAGGTCCTTCCTAAAATCCATGGACCATCTTATTGTTACGAATGCGGATAAGGGTAATTCCACTGTAGTCATGGACAAAGACGAATACATAGATAAAATTCATAGCCTTCTCTCTGACAGATCCACCTACATTCCCTCCACCCGCGATCCGACCCGCTCCCTTACGACCAAATTCAATAAACACCTCAAGAACCTCCTCGAGACCCAACAAATTAACCGTCACACGTACTACAACCTGATATCCTATAATTCTTTTTTACCAATATCCCCATCGACATAGCCCTCAATATCGTCCAACATAACTGGTCCACTATACAACCCCATACCTCCCTCAACCTCACCTCATATCTAGAGTCCCTTGAGCTTTGCTGTAAATCCGGGTACCTCTCGTTCCAAAACCAATTTTACGATCAAATTTCCGGCCTTGCAATGGGCAACTCCCTAGCTCCTGACATCTCCAACATAGTACTGAACGACCTACTTGACAAAATTACCCCCCTGTTTCACAATGATATCATTTTCATCAAAAAGTATGTTGACGACCTCCTCCTCGTCCTCAACCCCGAAAAAATCCCCGAAATCCTGTCATCTTTCAATACCTATCACCACCGACTCCGATTCACAGTTGAAAAAGAAACCAACCACCAACTCCCTTTCCTCGAGCTCCTCATCATAAGAAATACCGATGGCTCCCTTACAACAGACTGGTACACCAAACCTACATATTCAGGCAGACTCATCAACTTCCACTCACAACACCCCTATCATCACAAACTAAATGTAGCAAAGAACTTAATTCACCGATCCCTTTCATTGTCTGACCCACAATACCATCCCAACAATATAAAACGCATCACTGATATACTAATAACCAACAATTATCCATCGAAACTTATAACAAAACTCATCAATACATACAAAAACAGAACTATTTCTAGTATCATGACCCCTAGCCCCTTACCTAGCACAGCCTCCCCCCTCCTATATAGGTCTCTCCCTTATATCCCTACGCTCACAGACAAAATACAAAAATCCTTAACAACCTCAATCCCTTCCCTACGTTGCGGCCTTAAGCCACTCAATAAACTTTCCCACCTTTTTTCCAAACTTAAAGATCCCATTCCTATACAATACCAATCCAATATTGTTTACCGGGTCCCATGTTCAACCACCAATTGTAATTCAGCCTATATCGGAGAAACCAAAAACCACCTTAAAACTCGCATTTCCCAACATAAATACTCCATAACGTCCCGTAACCTTTCCGCGTCCAAACTCTCAGAACACGCCTTAAGCCTTAACCATTCCTTCGATTTTGATAAAACCTCTATCCTCGCTACAGTTCCTAACCATGAAAAAAGACTCATATCCGAATCCATATACATCCATCTCGAACCCAACCCTGTCAACCACAAGATAGACAAGCATTGTATATCACTTACTTACAGACACATTTTAAACCTTATCAAACAACAATAACCTATAATATCCCTCCGTCACCACTTTCACACTACCGCCCTCCCAGTAGCTCCTATTCTATTTACAAAATTTCCTTCGCCGCCACCATTTCTTGACACATAACACGTATATATTACATAAACATATAAATTCTTTTCAATACTTGTTGTATAACCTCCCCATTCTCACTCCTCACTTAACATATCCACCCATTCATATTATATACCCATTTTATGCAATAGAACCAGATTAATTCATACAATAGACCACATCTACTACTATTCATTTAATAGAATGAACATATTATTATATGAAACAACAATTATTATTTGTACCGAACCTATAAAAATATGTCAAGTTCAACAATTGTGCAATTTCTAACACTTAAGGCTACACAGATAATTAATATGTTCCTATCTAATACAGAAATAGCCTATGTATAACAACAGTAATGTAATTCTTTATTTTAAATTTCTGTTTAATCTAATTTTAATGTTTTCACATAATATTAATTACATACATATATAGTCAACTAGTTATAAGTTTTCTCAATTTTGTTATGCTGTTAAATATGCCACTATTTATTCTTGTAACCAATGCTATGTATTTGTGTAAAGTTAGTTTAAGTAAACAAATCCTAACCCTCCTTGCGGCCCACACCTTTTTGCTGACATCCCCAATCCTACAAATCTTACCTTGCTACGACCCTTTCAGCCCTCACTTTGGCTGTGACATCCATCCCTGTCATAAGGTAAGCTCATCCATTTACTATATTTATATTCCATCATATATTAATCCCTCTTCTACTCTGCCCCATTTTGCCACCATATCTACCCATAGTACACCACTCTCATAACTTATCCACTACTATGCGCCTTACCCCATCTTATCACACCACCTATATTATCAGTATCAACTGCATCAGTGTTAACAATACCATAGTCAATAACCATATTACACCATGTGTATATAAATTATATGCTTAACCTTATAGTTCACAGTTACTTATATCTTATATAGTCAGTACATATTCTTATTTTTTTTTTTTTTTGTTTTTGTTTTTTTCATATTTTTATATTCATATATTCAGTTCATATTCTTTGTCCTAATTACTCATGTTGTTGTCTGTGTCTTGTTTATTTAGCCCTGACGAAGACCTGCATAGTTGGGTCGAAACGTCGGCAACAATAAAATAGTTTTATACTATTTTGTATTTTATTGACCGCCTCCCCGGACTATTTTCTACCTAATTATAATTGTCGTACTTTAAGAGGAGAAGAAAGATTAGAAGAATTATTGTGCGAACTAGAAGAGATAGAATGGATGGTAGTCAGATTAAGCGAGACAAGAAGGGCAGGAGAGGGTTTATTTTAGCTTGAAGAAGGTCATATGTTTTACCATAACGGAAATGAGGCAAATGAAGGCGGCACGGGTTTTCTCATCAACAATAGTTGTATTAAGGGCATTATAAAATTAAAAAGTTACTCTGACCGTGTAGCTGCATTAGACATAAATTTAAATAACCTACAGATAAAAATAATTCAAGTTTACGCACCGACCAGTTCTGCGGAAGACAACATTGAAGATTTTTATACGAACCTTCAAGTAGCCATAGAAGACCACTCAAACAGCCATACAATCATAATGGGTGACCTGAACGCAAAAGTGGGTAAAAAGATTTTAGAAAAGTCCTTAGGATAGCATGGTTTCGGCAATAGGAATGAAAGAGGGGAACGACTGATTCAATTTGTAGAAAGTAACAAGATGTATATTATGAATACTTTCTTCAAAAAACCCTTTGACCTAAAATGGACCTGGATCAGTCCGAATAGCCAAATCAAGAATGAAATAGATTTCATAATAGCAAGCAAGAAATGGTTAATAAAGAATGTACAAGTTGCCGCAGAAATTGATATTGGAAGCGATCACAGAGCAATAGGGGCCGTACTGAATATTGAAAAAGTAAAACCTAGATTAATAAAAATGACTGGAAAAATGAAAAAGATTTCATCAAAGATTTTGCAAAGTGTAAATTTTGGAGAGAAATTAGGAAAAGAAAAAATTCAGATCGATGAAGACTTGGACAGAACTTACAACTATTTCAAAATGGCGATAAAGATCTGTAGGTCAGAATCAGACAAAGAAATAGGTACAGAAATGAATAAAACTGTAGCCTTCCCAGTAAAATTAAAAATATGTTAAATAAAAGAAAACAACTCAATAAATCTAATCTTCAACGCTTAGAGTATGTGGAGTTGTGCAAGACAATAAGAAAAGAAATTGACATATGGCTTCATAACAACAGGTTAAGCAGATTAACAACATCTTTAACAGAAGGCACTAAATTGAAACAAAATACGGGAGTAAAGAATATTATGCATGCCATAATTGATCAGAACGGAGTAGAAACTAGAGACAGGAAGCAAATTTTATCCACAATTAAGACCTATTTCCAAGAACTATATGATGATGAAGAAGTTGCAGGGTTTGATAGGTCTACTGGAGAAGATGGAGATAAGGAAGAGTTCATTATGCGTGAAGAGGTCATGAGCGCCATAATGAGTCTGAAGGATGGCAAGGCAGTTGGGCTGGATGGGATATATGCGGAAGAGATCAAGGCGGGAGGAGAGGAGTGTATCAATTTCCTTACTACTTTCTTCTACGTCTGCTTACAATACGGCCAACTCCCAAAAGACTGGTACTCTGCCAAGCTAATATTGCTGTTCAAAAAAAGAAGTAAAAAAGAGTTAGCTAATTATAGACCTCTAAGTATTCTTTCGATTCCCTACAAACTGTTCACCACCATTCTAATGAAAAGGATAGAAACGAAGCTAGAATTAGATTTAACAAAAAATCAAACAGGTTTCAGGAAAAAATTTTTGACTATCGACAACATCTTTGTTGTTGGCGAATTGCAATAGAGCATAAAGCAATAGACTATAAATTTCCGTTAGTTCTATTATTCCTCGATTATGAAAAAGCATTTGACTCAATAAAAACAAACTTCATCTTACAGATGTTAAAAAATAAAAACATTAGTGCTGAAATCAGAAGGATATTTACTAATATTTACCAAAACTCCGAAGCCATATTCAAATTAGATGACCACTCAGTTGAAATAAAAATAAGAAGAGGAGTACGATAAGGAGAAGTGGGATCACCAAAGATATTCACAGCAATTTTGGACTACGTAATGAAAGACTGCGAATGGGAAAGCAAGGGGATAAACATCGATGGAGAATGGCTAAACCACCTGGAATTTGCCGATGACCAAGTACTTGTCGCCTCATCGATAGAAGAAGGTTTGCAAATGTTTCAAGAAGTGAAAATGAGAGCTCAAAATATTGGCTTAAAGATCAATTTAAAAAAATCAAAATTGATTAAAATTAATGTTATGGAGCAAAGAATAATACCTGAATGCCCCATTGAAAGTACTGATGACATCTCGGCACCTATTTTAACTTGCCCAGACTTTACTAAAAAAAAATTTCCTCGAGACGGATGCTTCATCTATGGGTTTGGGAGCAATCCTATTTCGAAAATTAGATGATCAGGAAAAGTTGCTGATGCTAGCAGATCGTTGACAGGCGATGAACAAAAGTACAGCGTGACAGAGCAGGAGTGTTTAGCTCAACAAAATGGCGTCCGGACAGGGACTATAAGTGACTAATCTATTACATCTATCTAAATAGATGCTTAATTTAATATTGATTTAGTGATTTTTAAATACAATTATTTTTTTGTCTGTTACCTGCTCCTTCTCCCGAGACTTCGTGAGAACATGGAGTACTTGATGGGAAAACTTAAAGGGAAAAGAATACACACATCTTACATTCCAAACAAGAGAAAACAAAAATCTACTATATTCTGATATTTATATAAACAAAACAAATAAGGACATTAATTAGACGCTATTTGAAACATATGTACAATGTATAAAAATTACAAAGTAATTTAGAAAGAAAAAGGAAATTAGTAAATAAAAAATATATACATAAATTTGAAAAGGCTTTTTGCAATTTGTTACAAGCAAACATCAAATATAACTGATAATACTAGTTTTCTTTTTACTATAATTATCTACAATATCTAACATCAAAAGACTGGAGGTTTAACAAGATACAGCCTCGATAGGAAAAGTCGTTTATTTAATGTGAACAAAATAAAAACAAATAACCTCCAGTCAAACATACATACATTAAACATAAAACAAAACAAATATGGCAAATAAATCAAAACTATCTGTTATATCTACAACGAACGGGTGCTTATTGTCAATTCTTTATTAATACTAATATATATATGAAAGCCAATTAACCCAATATACATAAATAAACATAACCCGTAACTGTACCTCCAGTAGGTAGGAATATTCAATTTAACATTAATTAAACCCTGGTTCTTATCTAGCTTTCAGTTCAATAATTAATACCTAACACTGTACATTTACAAAATTACTCCACTAAAACTAACCTCAGTCTACATTTCTTGTAAAGTTTTCACGATGTGTGTTATTCACCCATGTGCTCACAGCGTCCTTCTCCAAAATCCGCCAAAAACTGCCACAAGGCTTTTCCCTCCCTTACAGATTCACCCTCCATATGCCTGGTGCTTCCCTCTAGCCGAGTGCGGCGGAACTAGCACAACGACTATTTCAAATTTGAATCGACTCGCCACATGTCCTAATATTGAATTTTTTTATTTTATCTGCTAAGAAAAAGTAGTATAATTTTTATTTGGTTCTTTTGAAATCATAAAGATGAAGGTCGATAGGTTGTTAAGGGACAAGCTTGAATACGAATTAAGGATTCGGGGGATAGTTGGAATATCTACTGTAGAAGATATGAGGAAAAGACTTCGGACCGTCTTTAAACTAGAGAGTGCAGGAAAATATGTTGCTCCGGTAGTTGACCTTTCTCCTACGGAAGAATTAAGGGTGTGTGAAGAGAAAATATCCACTGTTGAGAACAAGATTTCTGTTCTCCCACCCTCTAGTTCTACCGGGGATATAGATAAAATCGATACAGGTCTTCATCATTTGATTAATAGACTAAACCGGATAACAACGAAAGACACCATCGAAACGGAGAGGAAGTCAGAAGCAATTTCAAAATGCCTTCTATTATTTGAGGAACTGGAAGAAAAATTGAGTGGGCAACCTCCTAATGTACAATCAGTGATTACCGAATCAACCGAAGATACAAAGAAGCCTGTAACGACCGTTGAGTCGGAGTCAGACGTTGCTCCTAATAGAACTAAGTACGTGATCAGAAGAACTGAAACTCCCATAAGAGATTGGGGAATTCACTTCACAGGCGGTGGGGATGGTCTCAGTGTCCATGCGTTTTTAGAGACTGTAGAGGAGTTAAGCTTGGCAAGGCATACTACTCATGAAGAGCTTTTTAGGGCTGCGTACGACTTGTTTAAAGGACCAGCACTGATTTGGTTTCGAGCTGTACGGAAAGAAGTAACAACGTGGGCTGAACTTATCTCACAATTGAAAGCCGAATATACACCTTTGGGAAGAAATAAAGAGAAGAACTCAAGGACATGCAGAGTCGATGGGTACATTCGTGGCAGTTATGAAGAATTATTTTAACCGTTTACCAACTATGCCTACGGAAGACCAAATGTTGAATGTCATTAAGAAGAATTTGAACTACCTCTACTTGGAAAGGATGGCTTTGCACCAAGTAACAACATTGAAGGAGTTAGTAATAATCGGTCGGCAGATTGAAGAAGTAAGGTGGAGAATGAACGAATATCGACCGCCACCATATAGTAAAGGATTACTCGAACCCGACTTGGCCTATCGCCCGCCAACGAGGAAGCAACTTAATCAAGACGACACAGTAGCAGCATCGAAGATGTATGTAAAAGCCGTGGCTGAGCCCAATTACACATATCGCTGTTGGAACTGTGGAGGGACCAATCATTCGTTCAAAGCGTGTCGCTCAATAAAAACCAAATTCTTTATAGGTTGTGGCATAAGGGATGCGGATAGAAAGACATGTAAACGTTGTAATACCACCAACCAGGGAAACGATCAAGGGGGTCAGGCCTAAGTGGAAGGGAGCCTGGACAAAACCCGAATTCCATGACGAAAGCTGAGTGGGTAGAGTGGTTGTCGATTGTCGAAGAAGTTTTCGCTGGAATTCTTAGACATCCAGCAAATGAACAGGATCGAAGGCCGTATTTAACGGTCAACATTCTGGGAAGATAAGAAACGGGACTGCTGGATTCTGGGGCTTCAAGGTCATTGATGAATGAGGAATGCTGGAAACGTTTTTCACGGCTGGGTGTAAAGCTACACAAAAAACCCAAAATTCAAATAAATGCTGCTGGAGGCACCGCGCTCAACGTTTTTGGAAGCGTAAACGTGCCAGTGGAGTTGGAAGGTAAAATGAGAATTATCTAATTTTTGGTAGTATCCAACTTGGTGGATGAACTTATATTGAGCATAGACGTCTGGAATAAATTTAGATTGGTTCCAGATGTATCGAAAAATATGTGGCACTTTGCTCCAACAGGAGAATGTTTAGCTGTGTCACAGAATGGCCCTGCTGTCCTAACTAGACCGAATTTACGCTGGAACAGGAAGAAACCTTAAACCGGCTTATCGAACATTGACGAAATATCCGACCATCAAAGTTAGGATGTACAAGCAGGGTAGAGCACGAAATAAATACGGGTGATAGTAAGCCAGTCAAACAGCGTTAATATCCTGTTTCACCAAAGATCCAAGATATCTTACATAAGGAGCTCGATGAAATGCTCGTAGAAGGAATTGTAGAGCCGTCAAAGAGTGCTTGGTCGTCACCTGTTGTTTTAGTGAATACACCCGATGGATCCTACCGTTTTTGCGTGGATTATCGTCAGTTAAATACCGTGACTAACAGAGACGCCTACCCGCTGCCCTACAGTCTTTCAGCCAACTCCCAAAAGACTGGTACTCTGCCAAGCTAATATTGCTGTTCAAAAAAAGAAGTAAAAAAGAGTTAGCTAATTATAGACCTCTAAGTATTCTTTCGATTCCCTACAAACTGTTCACCACCATTCTAATGAAAAGGATAGAAACGAAGCTAGAATTAGATTTAACAAAAAATCAAACAGGTTTCAGGAAAAAATTTTTGACTATCGACAACATCTTTGTTGTTGGCGAATTGCAATAGAGCATAAAGCAATAGACTATAAATTTCCGTTAGTTCTATTATTCCTCGATTATGAAAAAGCATTTGACTCAATAAAAACAAACTTCATCTTACAGATGTTAAAAAATAAAAACATTAGTGCTGAAATCAGAAGGATATTTACTAATATTTACCAAAACTCCGAAGCCATATTCAAATTAGATGACCACTCAGTTGAAATAAAAATAAGAAGAGGAGTACGATAAGGAGAAGTGGGATCACCAAAGATATTCACAGCAATTTTGGACTACGTAATGAAAGACTGCGAATGGGAAAGCAAGGGGATAAACATCGATGGAGAATGGCTAAACCACCTGGAATTTGCCGATGACCAAGTACTTATCGCCTCATCGATAGAAGAAGGTTTGCAAATGTTTCAAGAAGTGAAAATGAGAGCTCAAAATATTGGCTTAAAGATCAATTTAAAAAAATCAAAATTGATTAAAATTAATGTTATGGAGCAAAGAATAATACCTGAATGCCCCATTGAAAGTACTGATGACATCATATATCTGGGCCACCAAATTAGCCCCTCTGGCCAGTGGAACGAAATATTGAGAAGAATTTCTTTAGAGTAGAAAGCCATGTGGAGGCACAAGGGATTTTATAAAAGCAAGGCTGATATGAAGCTGAAGAAGAAATTGTGGGAAACAACCGTTCTACCAGTTCTTATATATGGATGTGAGACTTGGAGACTGAGCAGAAAAGTCGTGAACAAAGTAAGAACAACGGAGCGTGGCATGGAACGATACATGCTGGGAATAACCAGAAAAGACAAGAAAACAAATATATGGAGTAGGAACAAAACAGAACTAATCGATGTTGTAGAAATGGTTTTTAAGAGGAAATGGAAATGGGCTGGCCATATCATTAGGAGGAATGAAGACAACTGGACGAAGAGGATCATGGAGTGGACACCGAGGCAGTACAGGAGGGCAAGAGGTAGGCCTACCACTAACTGGGACAAGGAGATGAGGGCAACATGCGGAGGAAGTACCTGGAGCAGTGTTGCCAAATGCCGTGAAGAATGGAAAAGGCTAGGAAATGTTCACTGCCTGGCCTGGTCCGCTTTTTTTAAAAGCGATTAAGTTTCTTTGTTTTGTTTTCTGTTTAGCTCATTACTTAATTTTTTTATTATTTAATTTTGTTCAACAACCGATAAATATAAGTCGTAAGTTTTATTGTACGGAAATCTTAGTGACTCCGATTGGCTTAAATATTTCATTAGTGTATGAACGAAATTGTACTTGAGAGGGTGTTATTTTAGCTTCCAGTTTGAGTTTTTGAAAATCTTTGATAGGCAATAGTGTCAGTCCTGCGCCTGAGTCAACCTCGAATCTTTGCTTTTTCCCATTAAGAAGAAGATCAACATAATATTTTTCTGTATTATTTGAACTAGGCCTGGTCCGTTTTTTTTTAAAAGCGATTAAGTTTCTTTGTTTTGTTTTCTGTTTAGTTCATTACTTAATTTTTTTATTATTTAATTTTGTTCAACAACCGAACTCACTAAAATCCTCAGCTAAAATCTGATTTTGCAGTGTGTAAATAAATGTATATAATTAACAGAAGGTTTATGGCCCCAATAACTTATAAGGTGGTATTTCCAAGACCTAGCCCCCTTCAGGTAAAACTGACCAACGGGTTGAGCATATCCAGAAATTTACATATTTTTATATTAAATTATTAAATCAATTTACTTTTCCTATCATGGCAGCATCCACAATACATAGCATTCTCCTAGTGTCAAGGGAGAGAAAAATTAATAAACGTATGTTTATTGATTATTCTTTTAACATACTTTCAAAAATATTTGTAATATAATCAGTTTAGAGCCGTAAAGTAAACAAAATCTGGTGCTATGCGCGCAACACAACACAACTTTCACTTACGAACTTACTTAGATTAGAAATCGACGTGTTTCAATAATATGTAAACGCCATTCCTCAACTTCACACATTTTTCCACATTTAAGTATATCTCCATAAGTTATAGAGTATTTGTATAGCGAAATTTGGTAGTCCTCAGCACTTTTCGATTCATTATTGCTAATTTATTTATGAAGGGTCTAATTTCATCAATAGTCAGGTTTTTTTTACTGCTTGCTTGTATTTTACTACGACTTGCTTTTTGCAAATACATCGTAAAGGTGAATCGATTTACGTCTTTTATGCCTTTCTATAAATCAAAAACGATTACTGTTCCTCTAAAACCGCTTTATATTGTTATCGCTTTATAAAAGTTTAATATGGAACTAAAGTTTCTAAATTAAAATATAATTAATGAAACATCATCGTTACACCCGTTTTTGAGTAAATAAAAAAAAACTCGTGAAAATAGGAAAAAAATTATTAAGTAAAGTGCCCCCTCCAATTGATCAATTTTGATGAAATTTTGACTTCCACATCGTGGGCTTATGCATACACTAAATACCGAGTTTGGTCAAAATCTTTAAAGCCGTTTTTGAGTAAACAAAAAAAAAACACGTGATAATGAGACAACATTTATTAGGTAAAATGCCCCCTCCGGTTGATCAATTTTGATGAAATTTTTACAGTCATATCTCGGGCGCATTTATACACCAAATACTTAGTTTAATCAAAATCGTTTGAATTGTTTTTGAGAAAATCGAAAAAAACGTAAAAAAGTTATTAAATAAAGTACCCCCTCCCTTTGAGCAATTTTGATGAAATTTTTGCTGTCACATCGCGGGCATATACCTACACTAAATACCCAATTTCTGGTTCGCATGGTTTATAGTTTTTGAGCTAGTCTGTTCACACACACACACACAAACACACACACACACACACACACACACAAACAAACACATACACACAGACCTGGTAGAACGGTTGTTTCCCACAATTTCTTCTTCAGCTTCATATCAGCCTTGCTTTTATAAAATCCCTTGTGCCTCCACATGGCTTTCTACTCTAAAGAAATTCTTCTCAATATTTCGTTCCACTGGCCAGAGGGGCTAATTTGGTGGCCCAGATATATGATGTCATCAGTACTTTCAATGGGGCATTCAGGTATTATTCTTTGCTCCATAACATTAATTTTAATCAATTTTGATTTTTTTAAATTGATCTTTAAGCCAATATTTTGAGCTCTCATTTTCACTTCTTGAAACATTTGCAAACCTTCTTCTATCGATGAGGCGATAAGTACTTGGTCATCGGCAAATTCCAGGTGGTTTAGCCATTCTCCATCGATGTTTATCCCCTTGCTTTCCCATTCGCAGTCTTTCATTACGTAGTCCAAAATTGCTGTGAATATCTTTGGTGATCCCACTTCTCCTTATCGTACTCCTCTTCTTATTTTTATTTCAACTGAGTGGTCATCTAATTTGAATATGGCTTCGGAGTTTTGGTAAATATTAGTAAATATCCTTCTGATTTCAGCACTAATGTTTTTATTTTTTAACATCTGTAAGATGAAGTTTGTTTTTATTGAGTCAAATGCTTTTTCATAATCGAGGAATAATAGAACTAACGGAAATTTATAGTCTATTGCTTTATGCTCTATTGCAATTCGCCAACAACAAAGATGTTGTCGATAGTCAAAAATTTTTTCCTGAAACCTGTTTGATTTTTTGTTAAATCTAATTCTAGCTTCGTTTCTATCCTTTTCATTAGAATGGTGGTGAACAGTTTGTAGGGAATCGAAAGAATACTTAGAGGTCTATAATTAGCTAACTCTTTTTTACTTCTTTTTTTGAACAGCAATATTAGCTTGGCAGAGTACCAGTCTTTTGGGAGTTGGCTGAAAGACTGTAGGGCAGCGGGTAGGCGTCTCTGTTAGTCACGGTATTTAACTGACGATAATCCACGCAAAAACGGTAGGATCCATCGGGTGTATTCACTAAAACAACAGGTGACGACCAAGCACTCTTTGACGGCTCTACAATTCCTTCTACGAGCATTTCATCGAGCTCCTTATGTAAGATATCTTGGATCTTTGGTGAAACAGGATATTAACGCTGTTTGACTGGCTTACTATCACCCGTATTTATTTCGTGCTCTACCCTGCTTGTACATCCTAACTTTGATGGTCGGATATTTCGTCAATGTTCGATAAGCCGGTTTAAGGTTTCTTCCTGTTCCAGCGTAAATTCGGTCTAGTTAGGACAGCAGGGCCATTCTGTGACACAGCTAAACATTCTCCTGTTGGAGCAAAGTGCCACATATTTTTCGATACATCTGGAACCAATCTAAATTTATTCCAGACGTCTATGCTCAATATAAGTTCATCCACCAAGTTGGATACTACCAAAAATTAGATAATTCTCATTTTACCTTCCAACTCCACTGGCACGTTTACGCTTCCAAAAACGTTGAGCGCGGTGCCTCCAGCAGCATTTATTTGAATTTTGGGTTTTTTGTGTAGCTTTACACCCAGCCGTGAAAAACGTTTCCAGCATTCCTCATTCATCAATGACCTTGAAGCCCCAGAATCCAGCAGTCCCGTTTCTTATCTTCCCAGAATGTTGACCGTTAAATACGGCCTTCGATCCTGTTCATTTGCTGGATGTCTAAGAATTCCAGCGAAAACTTCTTCGACAATCGACAACCACTCTACCCACTCAGCTTTCGTCATGGAATTCGGGTTTTGTCCAGGCTCCCTTCCACTTAGGCCTGACCCCCTTGATCGTTTCCCTGGTTGGTGGTATTACAACGTTTACATGTCTTTCTATCCGCATCCCTTATGCCACAACCTATAAAGAATTTGGTTTTTATTGAGCGACACGCTTTGAACGAATGATTGGTCCCTCCACAGTTCCAACAGCGATATGTGTAATTGGGCTCAGCCACGGCTTTTACATACATCTTCGATGCTGCTACTGTGTCGTCTTGATTAAGTTGCTTCCTCGTTGGCGGGCGATAGGCCAAGTCGGGTTCGAGTAATCCTTTACTATATGGTGGCGGTCGATATTCGTTCATTCTCCACCTTACTTCTTCAATCTGCCGACCGATTATTACTAACTCCTTCAATGTTGTTACTTGGTGCAAAGCCATCCTTTCCAAGTAGAGGTAGTTCAAATTCTTCTTAATGACATTCAACATTTGGTCTTCCGTAGGCATAGTTGGTAAACGGTTAAAATAATTCTTCATAACTGCCACGAATGTACCCATCGACTCTGCATGTCCTTGAGTTCTTCTCTTTATTTCTTCCCAAAGGTGTATATTCGGCTTTCAATTGTGAGATAAGTTCAGCCCACGTTGTTACTTCTTTCCGTACAGCTCGAAACCAAATCAGTGCTGGTCCTTTAAACAAGTCGTACGCAGCCCTAAAAAGCTCTTCATGAGTAGTATGCCTTGCCAAGCTTAACTCCTCTACAGTCTCTAAAAACGCATGGACACTGAGACCATCCCCACCGCCTGTGAAGTGAATTCCCCAATCTCTTATGGGAGTTTCAGTTCTTCTGATCACGTACTTAGTTCTATTAGGAGCAACGTCTGACTCCGACTCAACGGTCGTTACAGGCTTCTTTGTATCTTCGGTTGATTCGGTAATCACTGATTGTACATTAGGAGGTTGCCCACTCAATTTTTCTTCCAGTTCCTCAAATAATAGAAGGCATTTTGAAATTGCTTCTGACTTCCTCTCCGTTTCGATGGTGTCTTTCGTTGTTATCCGGTTTAGTCTATTAATCAAATGATGAAGACCTGTATCGATTTTATCTATATCCCCGGTAGAACTAGAGGGTGGGAGAACAGAAATCTTGTTCTCAACAGTGGATATTTTCTCTTCACACACCCTTAATTCTTCCGTAGGAGAAAGGTCAACTACCGGAGCAACATATTTTCCTGCACTCTCTAGTTTAAAGACGGTCCGAAGTCTTTTCCTCATATCTTCTACAGTAGATATTCCAACTATCCCCCGAATCCTTAATTCGTATTCAAGCTTGTCCCTTAACAACCTATCGACCTTCATCTTTATGATTTCAAAAGAACCAAATAAAAATTATACTACTTTTTCTTAGCAGATAAAATAAAAAAATTCAATATTAGGACATGTGGCGAGTCGATTCAAATTTGAAATAGTCGTTGTGCTAGTTCCGCCGCACTCGGCTAGAGGGAAGCACCAGGCATATGGAGGGTGAATCTGTAAGGGAGGGAAAAGCCTTGTGGCAGTTTTTGGCGGATTTTGGAGAAGGACGCTGTGAGCACATGGGTGAATAACACACATCGTGAAAACTTTACAAGAAATGTAGACTGAGGTTAGTTTTAGTGGAGTAATTTTGTAAATGTACAGTGTTAGGTATTAATTATTGAACTGAAAGCTAGATAAGAACCAGGGTTTAATTAATGTTAAATTGAATATTCCTACCTACTGGAGGTACAGTTACGGGTTATGTTTATTTATGTATATTGGGTTAATTGGCTTTCATATATATATTAGTATTAATAAAGAATTGACAATAAGCACCCGTTCGTTGTAGATATAACAGATAGTTTTGATTTATTTGCCATATTTGTTTTGTTTTATGTTTAATGTATGTATGTTTGACTGGAGGTTATTTGTTTTTATTTTGTTCACATTAAATAAACGACTTTTCCTATCGAGGCTGTATCTTGTTAAACCTCCAGTCTTTTGATGTTAGATATTGTAGATAATTATAGTAAAAAGAAAACTAGTATTATCAGTTATATTTGATGTTTGCTTGTAACAAATTGCAAAAAGCCTTTTCAAATTTATGTATATATTTTTTATTTACTAATTTCCTTTTTCTTTCTAAATTACTTTGTAATTTTTATACATTGTACATATGTTTCAAATAGCGTCTAATTAATGTCCTTATTTGTTTTGTTTATATAAATATCAGAATATAGTAGATTTTTGTTTTCTCTTGTTTGGAATGTAAGATGTGTGTATTCTTTTCCCTTTAAGTTTTCCCATCAAGTACTCCATGTTCTCACGAAGTCTCGGGAGAAGGAGCAGGTAACAGACAAAAAAATAATTGTATTTAAAAATCACTAAATCAATATTAAATTAAGCATCTATTTAGATAGATGTAATAGATTAGTCACTTATAGTCCCTGTCCGGACGCCATTTTGTTGAGCTAAACACTCCTGCTCTGTCACGCTGTACTTTTGTTCATCGCCTGTCAACGATCTGCTAGCATCAGCAACTTTTCCTGATCATCTAATTTTCGAAATAGGATTGCTCCCAAACCCATAGATGAAGCATCCGTCTCGAGGAAATTTTTTTTTAGTAAAGTCTGGGCAAGTTAAAATAGGTGCCGAGATGTCATCAGTACTTTCAATGGGGCATTCAGGTATTATTCTTTGCTCCATAACATTAATTTTAATCAATTTTGATTTTTTTAAATTGATCTTTAAGCCAATATTTTGAGCTCTCATTTTCACTTCTTGAAACATTTGCAAACCTTCTTCTATCGATGAGGCGACAAGTACTTGGTCATCGGCAAATTCCAGGTGGTTTAGCCATTCTCCATCGATGTTTATCCCCTTGCTTTCCCATTCGCAGTCTTTCATTACGTAGTCCAAAATTGCTGTGAATATCTTTGGTGATCCCACTTCTCCTTATCGTACTCCTCTTCTTATTTTTATTTCAACTGAGTGGTCATCTAATTTGAATATGGCTTTGGAGTTTCGGTAAATATTAGTAAATATCCTTCTGATTTCAGCACTAATGTTTTTATTTTTTAACATCTGTAAGATGAAGTTTGTTTTTATTGAGTCAAATGCTTTTTCATAATCGAGGAATAATAGAACTAACGGAAATTTATAGTCTATTGCTTTATGCTCTATTGCAATTCGCCAACAACAAAGATGTTGTCGATAGTCAAAAATTTTTTCCTGAAACCTGTTTGATTTTTTGTTAAATCTAATTCTAGCTTCGTTTCTATCCTTTTCATTAGAATGGTGGTGAACAGTTTGTAGGGAATCGAAAGAATACTTAGAGGTCTATAATTAGCTAACTCTTTTTTACTTCTTTTTTTGAACAGCAATATTAGCTTGGCAGAGTACCAGTCTTTTGGGAGTTGGCCGTATTGTAAGCAGACGTAGAAGAAAGTAGTAAGGAAATTGATACACTCCTCTCCTCCCGCCTTGATCTCTTCCGCATATATCCCATCCAGCCCAACTGCCTTGCCATCCTTCAGACTCATTATGGCGCTCATGACCTCTTCACGCATAATGAACTCTTCCTTATCTCCATCTTCTCCAGTAGACCTATCAAACCCTGCAACTTCTTCATCATCATATAGTTCTTGGAAATAGGTCTTAATTGTGGATAAAATTTGCTTCCTGTCTCTAGTTTCTACTCCGTTCTGATCAATTATGGCATGCATAATATTCTTTACTCCCGTATTTTGTTTCAATTTAGTGCCTTCTGTTAAAGATGTTGTTAATCTGCTTAACCTGTTGTTATGAAGCCATATGTCAATTTCTTTTCTTATTGTCTTGCACAACTCCACATACTCTAAGCGTTGAAGATTAGATTTATTGAGTTGTTTTCTTTTATTTAACATATTTTTAATTTTACTGGGAAGGCTACAGTTTTATTCATTTCTGTACCTATTTCTTTGTCTGATTCTGACCTACAGATCTTTATCGCCATTTTGAAATAGTTGTAAGTTCTGTCCAAGTCTTCATCGATCTGAATTTTTTCTTTTCCTAATTTCTCTCCAAAATTTACACTTTGCAAAATCTTTGATGAAATCTTTTTCATTTTTCCAGTCATTTTTATTAATCTAGGTTTTACTTTTTCAATATTCAGTACGGCCCCTATTGCTCTGTGATCGCTTCCAATATCAATTTCTGCGACAACTTGTACATTCTTTATTAACCATTTCTTGCTTGCTATTATGAAATCTATTTCATTCTTGATTTGGCTATTCGGACTGATCCAGGTCCATTTTAGGTCAAAGGGTTTTTTGAAGAAAGTATTCATAATATACATCTTGTTACTTTCTACAAATTGAATCAGTCGTTCCCCTCTTTCATTCCTATTGCCGAAACCATGCTATCCTAAGGACTTTTCTAAAATCTTTTTACCCACTTTTGCGTTCAGGTCACCCATTATGATTGTATGGCTGTTTGAGTGGTCTTCTATGGCTACTTGAAGGTTCGTATAAAAATCTTCAATGTTGTCTTCCGCAGAACTGGTCGGTGCGTAAACTTGAATTATTTTTATCTGTAGGTTATTTAAATTTATGTCTAATGCAGCTACACGGTCAGAGTAACTTTTTAATTTTATAATGCCCTTAATACAACTATTGTTGATGAGAAAACCCGTGCCGCCTTCATTTGCCTCATTTCCGTTATGGTAAAACATATGACCTTCTTCAAGCTAAAATAAACCCTCTAAAGCCACACAAATTGTCGCGCTGTTTTAGGACGTGGATAATTCATTATCGCGCCCACTTTCTCTGGTTCGACATGTAGTCCGTTACGGTTGGCTACCTAGCCAAGAAATCTTAATTCAGCTCTCTAAAAAACAAATTTTCTCCCAGTTCACTGAGAGATTTGCCGATGAAATACGCCTGGGGACTTCATCCAAGATCTACAAATGGCTAGAAACGTCGGGAGAAATAACTACGATGTCGTCTAAATACACGAAGACATTTGGCTCAAGGTCCGCACCTAAGGCATCGTCGATCAATCTCTGCCAAGTTGCAGGGGCGTTATGTAGCCCAAATGGCATTCGACAAAACTGGAGCAGCCCTCGATTCGGCACCGTAAACGCATTATTTTCTTTGCTGTCCTCTGCTACTGGAACCTGCGAATAGGCGCTTTTAATATCTATAGATGATAATACCTTGGAATTTCGCAATCGGTCTAATATATGAGATATATATGGCAGAGGATACGAGTCACGTTTAGTCACTTCGTTCAGCTTCCTATAGTCGACACAAAAGCGGTGAGATCCATCTTTCTTCTTCACCAAGACCACCGGGGATGACCTACTGCTTCTTGATGGCTCTACCACTCCCTCAGCTAACATTTCGTCTAACTCTTTGTCTAGAACGGCTTGAATTTTTAGAGAGACTGGGAAGTACCGTTTCTTAATCGGTTTTGCGTCTCCTGTGTCGATCTCGTGGTGTAGTTTGCTTGTACAGCCTAAGGACTCTGGCCATTTTTTGATTAACAAGTCGAGCTCGACAGCTTGTTCATCCGACCTAGATATTAATTTCAGTTCTGCAGTAGTGACCGCCGAAAATTCTTCTTCAGCAAATGCACAACCATTCCCAACAACATAAGGAAGTATTCTCATCTTGTGCCAGAAATCTATGCCTAAGATTTGGTCATCGGTAAGCGATGGTACAACCAGAACCCCTAGAATCTTCACTCTTTCTTCAAGTTCAATAGGCAAACTAACTGCTCCTAAAACGTCCATTCATCAGCGGTAGTGACATTAATCGGTTTGTTAATTCCATCCCAAGCAACGATAGCCGTGACCAACAAGCAGCACTCATTATGGATCTTGAAGCACACGAGTCTAACAGGCCAACAATTTCTATCCCTAGAATATTCACTCTCAGATAAGGCCTTTTGTCATAGGAATGCACGTGGTGTTAAAGTGATCTAAGGGGTTTTCCAGAATAAACTTTCCTAACAATAGAGAGCGTGTCCTGGTCGGGCCTGCAGCTACTACTTTCTCCGCTTTTTCTAATTATAAAAGGGTCCTAAGTCTCTTCCTAAGCATCTCCTCCAATTTGCTAATAACTCTAATAACCAGTAACCCCTCTGACTCTAAGTTCATACTCCAATTCATCTTTCAACAACCGCACAGTGGGAAATATGCCGGATTTAGGTGGACAAAATTCTGAAATTAGTCCATATTTAGCATTTGGGGTCCCAGATTACGGAAAAAATAATAAAAAAAATTTAATTAATTATTTGGCGAGCGAACAGTGGTCAAAGATCAAATTTATTTGCTAAAATCTAAAACTTTCCTACATTTAACGTTTGGAGTCCCAGAATACGGGAAAAATAATACAACAAATCCAATTATCGGCTCAGAGTGGAGTAAACCTGCTACTAGACATATTTTAAATCATTTAGGAAACTCTTTAAATCATAGATTGTAAAACCTTTTTTTTTATTATTATTTTTTCTTATTATTTCTTATTTATCGTCTAGCCATGTTACCATCATTGGTGTTGATGAATCCTTTGTTTTGGTTGGTCTACATTAAGACATAACTGGACTTTTGATTCTTTTTGGATCTTTGCCTTATTCAAAGTAAATGCTTGTCGATCTTCCTCGGTTTTCAAAGTTTTTTTTTTTTGTTCTTTCAAAGTTAGTCTATATGCAATGTTTAGGAAAATTTCAGAAGTCCGAATCCACCCATGTAAAGTAGCCAAACCAAAACTATAATTTTCTTCTGGGTGTAGTAGGAGTGAGCAACTCGGATCTTCAAATACTTTTGGGTCTGCTTTGCATTCGACAAAGTGAGCCAAAGCTTCTTCAGGGGAAAAACGTCGAATGTTGGTGTAGGTCGAATTTCTTGTAGAAGATGGCTGTTGAGAGGTAGATGCACCTTTCACGACTTTGGAAGTACTACGCTTATCAGAAACATAAAGCGCGTGCTGTGCAACGAAAGTCAATTTTTCACAGCCTTCCTTCAATAACTCGCTGACTTTTCTACTTTTTTTTCTCACTAGAATATTCGAAACATTTTTCATGGCGTCCTAAGCGTTGACAAGCAGGTTGGATAACTGAAATACTAAAATCCAAGTCAAGTGAATCAAGCCAACTGTTGTATTTATTGAAAAAATCTTCCAGTTTTCATTGGTCCGACCTTTCCGAAATTTTGTCGGAAAGACGGGGAAATTATAATTTTCAGAGGCTTATAATCTCTATATTGATTATTAGTATGAGCTGAATTAAGAATAAATTTCATCAAGTGGTCTTGGCGTTTTTTTTTTGGAAACTTAACCAAATCTTCAAAAAATTTCTTCCTCGTGATTCGGAGTGATTTATCTGAAAAAAAATTATGTATCACCCAAAACGCAAAAAATCGCAAAAATTCTTTGCAACACTTAAAAGCTAGAAGGATTAATGTAACAAATCCTACAAAAAATTCCTTGGGGTAACTTGGGGGTTATATAGTTTTTCGTTGTTCAATAATGGCATAAATTTAAAAATTGCAAAATTAACTCTACAGGTAGATTGGATTGTATATTCAATATCAAATGTGGAAATATACTGTCTTACCTGTCTCAGCAATGTCCATTGTTAAATAAAAGCAAAAAGACTTGGCACTGCACACACCTTGAACATAATAAATTACGGTGGAATAAAGATAATCCCACAGCCGGTTTTTGGCACTTTTGTAAAAAGGAATGATTCACTCATTCACTATATGTTTGTAAACACGCTATGTCGGGAAATATTAGTATTGAGCGTCTTACCAACTAATGATAAAAAGATCAAGCACTCAGCAATTCCAAAATTTTGACTTGACTTTTGTCCACCTAAATTGGTGATTTTGCCCACTGTGAACCGTTCAACCTTCATATTGAATTTATCCCCAAATTAATAAAAAAATTTTCACAAAGATTTCACAAAAATGCTCCTCCACGTTATCTAAAATAGTGCCCTATTTAGGCGCCAAAATGTTAGGTAGAAATACAAAAAGGAATTCCCGGTAATTTTATTTTGCCGGTAAGCTCAGTGGAGAAGGGTGGGTACTAAATAAACGCGCGGAACAATGCGGCTTGTGAAGAAAATTCCCAAGAAAGGGTCCGAAACTCAAGCCATTCAAACACTTATAGGTAAAGGTACATACAAAAAAAAAAACCAGTTTTAACAAAAATAAGCCAATAAACAAAATTGACGAGAAAGGTATAGCAGACGGAAAATTACCTGTAACTAAAAAAAAGGAAAAAGAAAATTTACAATAATAATAATTCCCCAATCAACAACAATCAAGTCAACATGGAAGCCACGCTATTTAAGAAAAAAGTAACTAGATGGAAAATAAAAGGCTTGAGAAATATAGCAAAATCTCAGGCACACAAAAAATAGTATATCATAAAATTTGTTTCATTGATATAAGCTTTTCCAAAACTAAGCTAGATTTTTCAGACATTAAATGACCCTTTCAGCAGACTTACAAAAAAAATATTAAAATATCTTTTTATTATTAATAAATAGTAGTTTACATGTAATGCAATGGGATTAATAAATATGTGGCGGAAATATCAAATCTATATAAATAAAGTTGAAATTCTGTTTGTTTGTTTGTTTATTTGTTCTTTATAGAAATCCATACCGTTTGTCCTGTATTCTCCAAATTTCGCTCAGTGGTTCTTTGATACCAGGTGCGAACACCTGTCCATATTAAAATTGCCTAACTTCAGCCGATCTTCAGCTGATATTCTTTATTCTCTAAATTTCGCTTAGCGTTTCCTTTAGACCCGGTGCGAACACCTGCTCATATTAAAATTGCATAACTTCAGCTGATATTCTTTATTGTTATAAAAATCATAATGATCTCACTTTACAATGATTTTTTACGAAATCGACCGTTTCTTTAGATTAGAAAAATGAAATTCCCCGTGATAAACCGGGATATACAGCTATAATCTATGCATATAAAGGTGATATTCTGTTTGTTCTTTATAGAAATCCATACCGTTTGTCCTGTATTCTCCAAATTTCGCTCAGTGGTTCTTTGATACCAGGTGCGAACACCTGTCCATATTAAAATTGCGTAACTTCAGCCGATCTCTGGGTATATTCTTTATTGTTATAATAATCGTTTTGATCTCGCTTTACATTGGTTGTTACAAAATCGACCGTTTGAGTCAATAAAAGTCTCAGTTTATAGATTTTATAGATTTAAAAATTGAAATTTCCAGGTGAAACCGGGATATACAGCTAGTATTAATTATAATTTACAGAAAAAATATTTCTAACTAAAATGGTTAAGTGAGGATTCGATCTCAGAACCTATACATTACTAGGCACTCACCGTAACATTTCAGCTGTCATCACTTGTTCCTAAGCAACCTCTTTATTACTTGTAATATTAGCTTAAAATATTAACAATAATACTTTGATAAATGTTGATTAAATATGAAATTTAATTAGACTCTAAATTGTCCATAGTATTATTGGTAATTAGCTTTAGAACAAAAAGAAACCAACATTTACTCACAAATAAATTTAAATAAAGAAAAAAAAAATCATTACGTAACTTCAGAAAAAAAGTACCGAATGAAAGAGGAAGATAATAAACAAATTATATTACAAATTAATACTTATTTAATTAAAACTAAATTAATAACTTGTAATAACAGTGGGGTCCCCTGAATCCAAATACCCAACACCCGCGAAATGGTCTGTGTGCGTCTGAACAGACCAGCTCAAAAACTATAGGTCGTACAAAACTGAAATTAGGTATTTGGTGTATGTTTATGCCCACGATGTGACAGCGAAAATTTCATCAAAATTGGTCAAACGGAGCGGGTACTGTAACAAAAGAATTTCGTCTATTTTTTACGTTTTTCTCGATTTTCTCAAAAACGGCTCTAAAGATTTTGATTAAACTCGGTACTTGGTGTATGTATATGCCCGCGATATAAGTACAAATAGTAGAATCCTTTTTACTTTTGAAAAATGCTTGCCACACAATAAAATGTTACTTTTTAAGCATTACGCTTGTTGTTTTTGTTAAAACACGCCAATTATAAAAAATAATTTATAATTATTTTTTTTTTATTGATAATAATAATGTAACGTTAAATCGTTAAATAAAAAAAAAACATATGGTTTGAAATCCCAGACCTTTTGTTGGAACGAACTAGCGGTTCGAGCGAACCATCAGAGAATGTTTTTGGGACTAAATTGTTCCAACTCTATCATTACTATTATTATTATCCACGAAGGCCTGTCGGGTTCCAGAAGGTTCATTTTACGACTCGAAGCGAGTGACTGGACCAATTGGTCTTAGGTTTGTCTTGAATGTGAAGTTCGAGCCATATGATTTGTGTTACAAAGTGATAATTTTTGTTGACTTATGTTTACATGCTTCTATGTTGTTCTAATTCGTGTGGCATTTATAATTGTATATTTTTGTTACTTTCACTTACCTATATATGAAACATATAGTAAGAGGAAGTATTGCGATCGTGAAAAATTTCGACTTCCGGTTTTCAACGGAAATACACGTTTTGGGGTCCCGCGAAATGGTCTGTGTGTATGTGTTTGTTTGTGTGTGAGTGTGTGTGTGTGTGTGTGTGTGTGTGTGTGTGTGTGTGTTTGTGTGTGTGTGTGTGAACAGACTAGCTCAAAAACTATAAACCATGCGAACCAGAAATTGGGTATTTAGTGTAGGTATATGCCCGCGATGTGACAGCAAAAATTTCATCAAAATTGCTCAAAGGGAGGGGGTACTTTATTTAATAACTTTTTTACGTTTTTTTCGATTTTCTCAAAAACATTTCTAACGATTTTGATTAAACTAAGTATTTAGCTTATAAATGCGCCCGAGATATGACTGTAAAAATTTCATCAAAATTGATCAACCGGAGGGGGCACTTTACCTAATAAATGTTGTCTCATTATCACGTGTTTTTTTTTTGTTTACTCAAAAACGGCTTTAAAGATTTTGACCAAACTCGGTATTTAGTGTATGCATAAGCCCACGATGTGGAAGTCAAAATTTCATCAAAATTGATCAATTGGAGGGGGCACTTTACTTAATAATTTTTTTCCTATTTTCACGAGTTTTTTTTTATTTACTCAAAAACGGGTGTAACGATGATGTTTCATTAATTATATTTTAATTTAGAAACTTTAGTTCCATATTAAACTTTTATAAAGCGATAACAATATAAAGCGGTTTTAGAGGAACAGTAATCGTTTTTGATTTATAGAAAGGCATAAAAGACGTAAATCGATTCACCTTTACGATGTATTTGCAAAAAGCAAGTCGTAGTAAAAAACAAGCAAGCAGTAAAAAAAACCTGACTATTGATGAAATTAGACCCTTCATAAATAAATTAGCAATAATGAATCGAAAAGTGCTGAGGACTACCAAATTTCGCTATACAAATACTCTATAACTTATGGAGATATACTTAAATGTGGAAAAATGTGTGAAGTTGAGGAATGGCGTTTACATATTATTGAAACACGTCGATTTCTAATCTAAGTAAGTTCGTAAGTGAAAGTTGTGTTGTGTTGCGCGCATAGCACCAGATTTTGTTTACTTTACGGCTCTAAACTGATTATATTAAAAATATTTTTGAAAGTATGTTAAAAGAATAATCAATAAACATACGTTTATTAATTTTTCTCTCCCTTGACACTAGGAGAATGCTATGTATTGTGGATGCTGCCATGATAGGAAAAGTAAATTGATTTAATAATTTAATATAAAAATATGTAAATTTCTGGATATGCTCAACCCGTTGGTCAGTTTTACCTGAAGAGGGCTAGGTCTTGGAAATACCACCTTATAAGTTATTGGGGCCATAAACCTTCTGTTAGAAATTCAAAATAAGCAAAGCTTAAGACCGACAAAGCTGCCGAAAAACACCCAGGGAAATAACTAAGAGGATTCTTAGAGAAATTTGTGGCCATAAACCTCTTGCCCCGGCAAAGGGCCGCTGGGAAACACGTTAAATATAGAAAGTAAGGGAATTTTTAGATAGCCAGTCAATCAGATGAAGTCTAAAACTAGCCAATCAGAAGAAGTCTGGAGCCAGCCAATCAGAACAAGTCTGAAGAGAGTGTGGGAAGTTAGAGGAGAGTTGTAGAGGTGGACAAAGGTCGGGGAGAGTGCCAAGAGGGCGAAAGTGGAGAGGAGAAGTGCAGAGAACCAGATAGAGAGGAGCTCAAAATACCGGAGGAGTCCAGGTTTCCAGACAGGCTGAGAGGGGATGCTGTGCTGAGTCTAAGAGAACGTCAGAGATGGCAGAGACTGATCGAACAGATAGGCCATAGACAACACCAGAGAGTGCTCACCAGATAAGGTTAATATACAGCATTAGTTGTAATATTGTGTGGTATGTATTTATTAAATAATGTTATATTGCCAGTCAGCATCCATTAACTAATTTCTGTCAGTAAAATACCTTTATATGATTTATTAGAAAGGGGATATTTATGATTTATGTTCTTATTAATAAACTTAAGCAGTATGGTCAGAATTCAATTTATTATTTCTTTACTTTCATTCACCCCATGCCATAGTGTTAGATCGAGGTATCGATCATGTGTCGAAAATGGCATATGATTATTTGAATTGTTCTATAAAATATTCATTAAATTGCTTGTTCGCAAACTGAAAGGGTGTTTTATTATTTATTAAAATATAACAATTGGCGACGAGGCGGTTTATGTCATCGAGAAAAGCCACGCGTGCGGCTAGGAGGCAAGATGACTGGGCGGAAGAAGAGGAAGCTAGAGTACCTCGGAAGGGAGGCGATTCTTCAGCTTCGGGTTTCGCGCCAGCGGGGTTCCTTCTACCGCCACCCGGCGAGTTCGACGTGGAAAAGGACGACTGGCGGATGTACCAAGAGCGTCTAGACGAATTTTTCATTGTAAACAACATAGACGAAAAAAAAAAGGTATCTATTTTGATTAGCATAATAGGAAAAGATGGTTATCGATGCCTGCGGGATCTTTGCGATCCAGCTCTGCCAAAGGAAAAGTCATTTCAGGAACTGTGTTCGATTATGTCGAGGCAGTTCGTTTCACGAATTTCTGTTTTCAGGCAAAGGATTAAATTTTATGAATTGTCGCAAGGCCTAAATGAATCTATCGCTGATTGGTACAGGCGCGTAAAAAACGGCGCGGCTTTATGTAAATTTGGCAATTGCCAAGAAAATATTTTGAAAGATAGATTTGTTTGCTACCTTTCTAATAATTCTATTTTAGATAGGTTGTGCGAGCTGAATCCGGATGACAAGTCATTCCTTGACTTTTATGAGTTGGCCTTACAAAGGGAGGCTTCGGAAAAGGGAAAGGTCAAACCTTCGGAGGAGGTGGATAAAATGGTCGATATACGCCGCCACAATGATAATGAAAAGTGTAAAGCGTGTGGTAAGTCAAATCACTCATCTGAGAAATGTAGATTTAAGTCATACCAGTGTCACAAATGTGGAAGAAAAGGGCACTTGGCGAACGTCTGTAAGGGTCCGACACGTAGGACGAACCACCTTGAGGATGACCAGGTTCCCGATAGCTCGGTGTCACGGTTGGAGGTATTTAAGGTGATTAAAAGGAAACCATTAAGGTTAGAAGTGGATACAGGTGCTGGGTTAATAATTATGCCATCACATGTTTATAGGTCCACCTTCAGTGATCTACCATTACTTAAGACGGATATTAAATTAAAAGCATTCGGGGGAGAGGTTCTTACGCCGATTGGTATAATAAAGGGCAAAGTGGTCTGGCGTGGAAAAGAAGCGGAAGGGCAAATAGTAGTTGTTCCCAAGGGATCCATATGTTTAATGGGACGTGATTGGATTAAAATTTTTGGCTTGCGTCTTGAAGGAATAAATTTTAATGAGGAGATCAACACAGTGGGCTTAGATAGCTTACTCGCGGAATATAAGGATCTTTTCCGAGAAGAGTTAGGCTGTTACAAGTTTGATAAAGTAAAATTACGTTTGAAATCCGATGTAAAACCAAAATTTTGCAAACCCCGACCTATTCCCTTTGCTTTTCGGGAAAAAGTTGATGAAGAATTAGAGAAATTGGAGAATTTGGGATTGATTAGCCGAGTTGATCACAGCCAATGGGGTACGCCGTTAGTTCCAGTTTTAAAGCCAGATGGGTCGCTTAGGTTGTGCGCTAATTACAAAATCACGGTTAACCCTTGTTTGGAAGATGAAAATTTTCCCCTACCTCGCATTGAAGAAGTTTGGGATGCCCTTCAAGGAGGCGTTTATTTTTCAAAAATTGATTTTGTAAGGGCGTATAATCAGCTGGAGCTAGATGAGGAATCGAAGATGATCTTGGCATGGTCCACTCACAAAGGTATGTTTAAAGTAAATAGGTTAACTTTTGGGCCGAAGGTAGCTGTAGCAGTATTTCAAAGGACTGTTCAAAGGATTTTACAGGGCTTAAAGGGGGTTATAAATTTTCTGGACGACGTCATAATATCAGGCAGGACTCGTGAGGAACATATGAAAAACTTACGTGAAGTTTTTAAACGCCTTTTGGAGGCCGGGTTTACTCTGAACGTGAAAAAGTGCTCGTTTTTTCAAAAAGAAATAAAGTATTTGGGCCACATCATTTCCAGCGCTGGAATAAAACCGGATCCGGAAAAATTGAAAGCTCTTCTTGATTTACCGGTACCCAAAAATCCTTCGGAAGTTCGATCATTTGCAGGGGTGATAAATTACTATGGGAAATTCGTCGCGGGTCTGGCAGACATAATGTGTCCCCTTTATGAATTATTAAAAAAGGGTACCAAGTTCAATTGGACTTCTGAGTGCCAAATCGATTTTGAAACAGCTAAAAATAAAGTCGCGGAAGGTGCTACAATGAGTTGTTTCGATCCCAAGTTACCCGTTAAGCTGTACTGTGATGCTTCGAGGTATGGGTTGGGCGCAGTACTTGTTCACGTACTTCCTTCCGGAGAAGAAAAACCCGTTTGCTATGCATCTCGTTTATTGAATGCTGCCGAGAAAAATTACTCTGTCATCCATAAAGAAGCTTTAGCTATTTATTGGGGTATTTCCAAATTTTACCAATATTTGATGGGAAACAGATTTATCTTGGTTACTGACCATCGGCCGCTGGTAGCATTGTTTGGGGAAAAGAGGGGTATCCCGGAGATGGCAGCGGGAAGACTTCAGCGGTGGGCTTTTTATCTGTCCGGCTTTGACTTTGCAGTTCAATATACCAAGGGCGGTTCTAACCCAGCGGATGGATTTTCTAGACTTCCGATAGGAAGGGCTCCACCGGAACATCATCACATGGATTACGTAAACTGGCTGAACGAGAATTTTTCTGTGGACGGGGGCAAAATTAAAATTAATACTCGTCGAGATCGTCAGCTGAGCAAAGTGTATGATTTTATCCGTCAGGGGTGGCCCAATAACTGCGAAGAATCATTGAAGCCGTTTGCTCGACGTAAGAACGAGTTGAGTGTGGAAGAGGGCGTAATAATGTGGGGCTATAGGATCGTCATACCGGGGAAGTTAAGACCCGCTTTGTTGGATGAGCTACATGAGACCCATGAGGGCATGAGCAGGATGAAGTCTAGGGCGCGTTCTTATTTCTGGTGGCCATCACTCGACTCTGATATTGAGAACTATGTAAAGCGGTGTCGGACCTGTATGTCATTTAGAGATGAACCCGTGAAGATGGAGCCAACAAAGTGGCCCGCGACTTCTCACCCTTTTGAAAGAATTCATGTAGATTTTTTGGGGCTCATCAAGGGAAAAACCTTTTTAATAATAACGGATGCATTCTCTAAATGGCCCGAAGTTTTTATCATGACGGGCTCGACTGCTGAGTGCACTCTAGATAAACTTAAGCAAGTTTTCGCTCGATTTGGCTTACCAAGGATTATTGTGACGGATAATGGGCCTCAGTTTCGTTCAGTGATCTTCGAAGATTTCTGTAAGCGAAACAACATCAAGGCAATGAAAACGCCCCCACACCATCGCTCCAGCAATGGTGCTGCTGAAAACGCAGTTAAGAGTTTTAAAAAGGGCTTACAGAAGTGCCTTAAGACCAGACAAGGTAACGAATCTTTGTGTTCTGTCGTAAGCTGTTACCTGTTCCGCTACAGGACCGGAGTTCACGCCACGACGGGAGAGACGCCGGCGAAGCTGATGCTTGGTCGTGAGATCCGAACTCGGCTGGATGCATTAAAGGAGATGGGCCGGGGACGGATGGAGAAGGAAGATTCGGTCAACACGGGCCGTCAAGTATATTTCAAAGAAGGCGAAAAGGTCTATGTAAGAACTTACGACGGAGGGGCTGATAAAAGAACCTGGACGGAGGGAAAAATCGTTGGAGTCCTTGGCAGCAGGATGTACTTAGTCGAAGAGGAGGAAACTAGGAAAGTCCATACGCGTCACGCGGATCAAATTATCAAGTCCGCAGCGAGATGCGATCAGCCTCCGGCTTAAAGGGGGAGGTGTTAGATCGAGGTATCGATCATGTGTCGAAAATGGCATATGATTATTTGAATTGTTATATAAAATATTCATTAAATTGCTTGTTCGCAAACTGAAAGGGTGTTTTATTATTTATTAAAATATAACACACAGGTTATTTAAAATAAAATAAATTGGTAAACACGTCACATTTGGAAAAGTATCCAATATTTATTAATTCCTATTTATTATATTAATTTCATCTATTAACTTGATAAATTCCGTTTCTGGTAACCCCCACCACCCGCCTTAGAAAAGCGGGAACCCAGAAACGTAGCAATATATATATATTACCCCTTTCTGCCATAAAATTAGACTACGTAACGTATTAAGTAGATTAAGGAAAGGTTTAACTCAAAATTAGGAAAGCTAGAATTGTGTTTATATGAATATTTATTTTTATTACTTATGATCTCTCTCTCTCTCTCTCTCTCTCTATATATATATATATATATATATATATATATATGTTTATATTTCAGCCAATAACTTCGCCTTCTTCCATAAGAAATCCCACTGTAGGGTCTAGCGTCTAATATGAACCAGTTGTGATTAAAAATTACGATTGTGACTATGATAATTTTAAAGTTTTAGGATTAATTTTTTTTTTCCTCCCAAGTTATAAATTATTCGGAGAATTTTTCACCGGAATCAAAATTTTTCACAGAAACCTGCAATACGTTACTTTGGGTAGGTTCTAAACAACTTTAGGTATAATTTAGAATCAGTGCAAGCTCGATAAAATCACACTCTATTTTGAAAACGAAGTTGGTCAAATGCCTTGGCAATAAAAATTGAAGACAGATTTATAAAACATTATACTTAAAACCGATGAAGTAATATTTTATGTACAATTTGTTTAGTGTCAATAAAATATTATGTATTTATTTAATGATTTTTTTTCATCTTCTGATTTTGTCTGGAAATCAGAACATGTGTTTTTGCAAACCTTCTCCCACGCCGATTGTTTTTCTCGCTTCACTTTCGCATATTGAGGGATGTCATTTGATTTCCTCAACTCAAAACTCCACATCCACATCCTGGTCAACATTCTCCATGTTAATTACAGATAGTCCCCCCTCTCCACATACTCAATATATCGCAAGGCTGGCAACACTGTCTTAATAGATAGAGTTAAGGTTATGATATAGACACTGTTATCAAAGTCGTTATTTGAGATTTGAATTTGAATGTTAGTTTGTTAATCGACTTCGAACGAAAGAGGAGGTTACTCTATTCGATACGTATGTGACTTTTTTTTTTTTGTGCCTTTTTTTTTTTTTTTCTATGTATGTTCACCGATTACTCAGAGATGGATAGACCAATTGGAACGAAACCTTTTGCATTTGTAGAGTATTTTCCCAAGGTGGTCCCATCGAAACCTTTTTTGGGTTCTTAATTTATTTAAGAAGTTATAAGGAAAAACATGATAATAATTATTTAATTGTCGCTCAAAATGTTTACTTATTGGAAAAACATATGGCATATGTAACATAAGGTATGCTCCAACAAGCTATTAAAACTAATTGATAAATAACAAATCTCAATATTGTTTTACTGCTGGATGAACCAAATGGGAAAACCAACCAATCAAGTTCGGAATCAAAAGAGTGGGGGGAGAACATGAGCAGTCTATTGGTTATCGATGTGTTTTAAGTGCTTGTTGGAACAAACCTATACATAACCTTAACTAATTTTTCAACAATAGATTTAAATATCAGCAGAATAGGTATAATATCGCTGTCATTTTTTGTAGCATTAGCATAAATATTAGACAGCTAGGTATTCATCGATAGCAGTAAACCTTCTTAATTTAGATCTAATCGACGGTTGGACACCATAATCATAAGACCACAAAATTCGTGGAATTCCAAGAAAGATTAAGTATTGATAACCCTTTTAATGCAGAATTTAAGACTTCGTCAAGTTCCCGAAGGTTCGTTTAAATTTAAAATCGTAGCCACTCGCTAAGCACATTAAAAAGGAATACATTAATTCCTGGAAAAGCTCATTTTCAGTTGACTTAACAATGTACCTCTGCCTTCTTCCGAATACACTCGGTCACTGTTTAATATCTTGTCGTAGAACTTGTGCTTGGTTTTTAATTTTGTTTCTGTAACTATTGAGGCTTTTTCGGATGTTCATCCATCAATGAAAAGTGTTGCATCAGTAAAATAAAACTTGATATCTCCCAGAAAACAACCTCATTGTATGAAAGTCCCCTCAGCGAAAATTCGGCAGCCATGAAAATGATTGATATCATAAATGCTACGCCACTAGAATTGAAGCAACAGTGTTTAGCAATTTATTTTTTGAATAATATTTTATTACGAAGGATATAATTCATAGTAGTTCGGTAATAAATTTAGTCAAAAATTCATCGAAAGGAATTACGAACATAATCCTAGCGGGGCAGTCTTTTTGATATCGATCAATTTTATGGCTGCCCCTTTTTTGTTGGGACGTCTATCCAATGATGGTTTTTAATCACTACTTTTCCAGCGATCGATTTAAATAAAGAAATATTAAAGGTCCCTACCGGAGTAGTGCATAATATCGCCATAGTTCTCAAAAGAATATTCAAGCAATCCTAATTCCAAAGTTACTTTCCAATTTACGAGTAATATAGGTCAGGTCATATTGCCATCTTCATCGATTCTCCATTAACGATATCTTGTCCGAAACCGGCCACAATCTAGACTGTTCAGTGACTTCATCTTGGAATGTCCGTATTTATTTATTTATGTATATTTAACTCAACACATCTCGGAAAACCGATGATGTATGTAAATGACAAGTACTGACGACAATATTTAGCAAAGGAAAAATATTGTCATTGTGGATAAACATTTTATGTGTTCCCTTCCCAATGGAACATTGATCTTTAAAAAAATAAAATCCCTTTTTAATCATAAAACGTAGTATGTTGAAAATTGTATAATACACGCACTGCTTTCCCACTTTTGTGAGTATTCATAAAATTAAAAAGGTGACTGTTTAAATATAGAGAAAAACACTTTATTCATCATAAAAGAGATGCTACCCAACTACATTGGGTTGCTAATATACAGCATACCATATGTCTATCTGAGACTATTTCTAAGATCTTATTGTAATAATATAATAATAAAAAGGCCCGAGAAAGACGAATGTGGTAGAGCGTAAAAAGATTTCGAAATTTTTTTTTAAACCAACGTACCGTTTTCTACTTTTTTATCTTCTCCAACTAAAAAGTATGAAATAAAAAACATTTTATAAAAAAAATTAAACCGACTTCGAAACCTAGGAACCAGTAAAACTAAATTCACTGAAAAGTATGAAATAATTACCTTCTGATTTTTATGAATACACAGCAAAATTGAAAATGGTATAAAAAGTGGAAAAATTTAATAAGAGGAATAATTTTATTTTGATTTGTACAAATACACACTAATTGTTAATGAAAATTATTAAATTAAAATATTAAATACTATGTTCAGTAAAACATAATCTTTTCGGAGGCGGCGCAAAATTTAAAATTTTTTACACTAGGCCTTATGAAAATCTTTTCATGACGTCATGACGAGACATGTCATTTCTATTTTGCGCCGCCTCCGAAAAGATTATGTTTTACTGAACATAGTATTTAATATTTTAATTTAATAATTTTCATTAACAGTTAGTGTGTATTTGTACAAATCAAAATAAAATTATTCCTCCTATTACATTTTTCCACTTTTTATACCATTTTCAATTTTGCTGTGTATTCATAAAAATCAGAAGGTAATTATTTCATACTTTTCAGTGAATTTAGTTTTACTGGCTCCTAGGTTTCGAAGTCGGTTTAATTTTTTTTATAAAATGTTTTTTATAGTATTATATTGTCAAGTTAAATAAATAATCTTTACATATACAAGTATATTTAATCGATAAACTCTAAAACCCCATAAGATATTTAACCTAATATTTGGTTATTATAGATAAATAAAAAACTATGTCACTCAATAAATACATGTATACTTAAGACAATACAAGAAAATTACTAAACAGTATAGAAAAACTTAATTTACAAAAAATAATCATGAAAAACCAAAAATGAATAATCTCATTTTAGAACTAAAATATTTATAATAAGTCCTACTTAAAAATTTGGTGCATCTTATAAATATGGGATGTGATTATTTCTTTGATAACATAGAACCACTACCCCACACAATCTCGTCCATAAAGAGAACGGTTGGTTATATAAACAAAGACATCTGGGAGAATATAAAAAAGGATCTCAAAAAATATAAGGATGAAAAAATAATCGAAATTATTGAAATGAAGAAATCCTTCAAAAAATTAAAATGGGAACCAAATGAGGGCAAACACTGGCTAGTGAGTTATAAAAAAAAAATCCAGAAAATGAAGTGAGCAATAAAGACAACATGATTAACTTAGCAACAGAATATTACTAAGGATTATATAATGCTGAAGAAGCAAAGGTGTTTAAAAGAAAAAAAGAAGTGAAAATACTGTTCCTACAATCTTGCAATCAGAAGTGGACAGTTAAATCATTAAAATGCTCAAAAAGTCCTGGACACGATGGAGTTACAAATGAAATTCTGAAAGCTGGAGCAGAAGAATTATCATCACTGCTGTGTCATTTTTTACTTTTACGTACCTATATATGAAATATATTGCGATCGTGAAAAATTTCAACTTCCAATTTTCAACGGAAATACACGTTTTGGGGTCCCCTGAGTCCAAAAAACCAAGTCCCGCAAAATGGTCTGTTTGTGTGAACAGACTAGCTCAATAACTATAAATCGTGCGAGCCTGAAATTGGGGATTTAGTGTACATATATGCCCGCGATGTGACAGCTAAAATTTCATCGACATTGGTCAAACGGAGGGGATACTTTATTTATTAACTTTTTACGTTTTTTTTCGAATTTCTCATAAACGGCTCTAACGTTTTTGATTAAACTGAGTATTCGATATATGTATAGGCCAATGATGTGTTGGCCAACATTTCATCTAAAATATTTACCTTTTTTCCATTATCTCATAAACGGCTTTAATGATTTTGATCAAATTCGTCATGTTTAAGGAAAATTAGGTGTTCTTTAATATCAGGTAAGCTTAATCATTATTAAAATTTTCGGAGGGAGCTTAAATGGGGAAGGGGTATTTTTTGTTTTCCTATAATGTACCTTTGTTTTAGTTTATATGGAGAAAATAACTGTCTATCGTTACGCCTAAAAATAAGAAATAGCTAAATATGAAATATGAAAAAATCAAGTAAACATATAGAGGAGAAAAAAAGAAAAATATTCCGTCAACTCAGAAAGCACGTTGAGCCTACGCAGGCGGAGTACGCTATTAATGACAGGCCATTGTTTATAATTAAAGCCGTTCTGTTCATTTAATTGAAAATATTTGTTTCATGGTAACTAAATGAAGTTTTCAACAACTACATAGAGAATTATAAAATCAGACGATCTGGAGCATTATGCTTGCATTGCCGAATAATCACAAGTAGAAACTTTTATTTAATAATAAAAAAAATAGGGTTTTTATAGAGCAAAAAACAAAAATAAGAAATGAATGTAGAAAAATGTGTGATTTTGAGAAGTGGCAATTAACAAAACACATAAATTTCTAACTTAAGTAAGTTGGTAGGTGAAAGTTGTGTGTTGCGCGCACGCACCAGATTTTTCAATAATTTAATAGAAAAAGAAGGAATCCCCATAGACTAGAATACATCAAAAATTGTTTTGCACCACAAGAAAGGAGATATAAATAAATTAACAAAATAAATTATTAGGCGTCACAATAGGCGAAGTCTTTTCTTAAATCATCCCAACTAGAGTGACAAAAAAAATAGACGAACAGTTTCCTCTGGACCAAGCAAAAGCAAGGAAAGGCATGTCTACAATCGATCATTTACACGCTGTAAACCAAATATTAGAAAAAAGTAAGGAATATAATTTAAAGTGTACCTTCGATTTGTTGACTTCTCCAAACCTTTTGATAGCATATATCATAGCAGCATCTTTTATTATAATTAATATATAACCGATATTAATATATAGCCCATTGATTTATGACAGATCTCAAGTCAATAGATATCGAGGAAAAACATATTTCTATAATAACAGAATTATATACCGATAATAAAGCATTTAGATCTTTATATCGACAGGAATGGCAAGGAGATTCCAATTAAGCGAGGAGTCAGGCAAGGGGATAAATTATCATCACAGACCTACAATATAGTATTGGAACTTATTCTAAAAGAGATGGATTGGGAGAGATATGGAATCAATGTCAATGGTGTACAACTAAGCACACTTAAATACGCTGATGATTTGCTATTGATTTCAAGCAAAGAAGAAGAAGTAGTGACCATGCTAAATCAGCTTATGTACACAAAACCCAACACAGATTATCGTTGAACCTCACAAAAACAAAAATAATTACAAATTCACATGTCACCATAGCAAAAACAGACATTCCAGAAATAAGCATAGTAGACGAAATCACATATTTAGGCCAAAGGATTTCTTTTAAAAATAGACAATCAACAGAGATACAAACAAGGACAGCTATGGCTTTGCGGAAATATTGGAGCAAAAGAATGATAATGAAAAATAACAATATCAGCCAGCCTCTAAAAACATTAGCTTTCAATAGCTGTATACTACCAGTCATTTCTTATGGATGCCATACATGGTCCCTCAACAAATGCCACGAGGAAAAAATTCAAACATGCTAATGAGCTATGGAGAGGAGCATGCGAGGCATAAAAAGTAGCCAAAAGCTCAGTAGCGCATCAATGAGGAAAGATGCAGGGGTTACAGATGTGATCAGGTATGTCAAAAAAATGAAATGGTAATGGGCTGGACATCTAATGAGGATGAACGACGAAAGCTGGGCTAAGAAACTTACAGAGTGGATCCCCTTAGATATGAAAAGGAACCGAGGCAGGCAAAGAAGAAGATAAAAAATTTAGAAGGAACGCTGTGGTCACGAAACCAAGGACAGTAAATACTGGGAAATGAAGATTAGTGACCTCTCGGCGAACAAAAGTACGGATAGTCCCGTTAAAGACTTTAATACACCTGAAAAGAAAGGTCTATACACATCTGTCATAAAGGGAAAGAATATGTAAATGTAAATACTGTTATTATAAATGTATATATGTATACAAATAAAGACTATTATTATTATAGAAAAACTTAATATACAAATAATAATTCTATATTTATCTTGAGGCTAAGCAGATAGTAGTCAAATTTTTTTAAATTTTGATCCTTTATTAACCTAACTTTTACAATATACGGTTCTACGTTTCGGCACTAAGCCCTTTTCAAGAAGAACACCTAAAATTTAGAATTTCAATACTTTTGAACTTAACAAATTAAATTAAAAACAATTAAGTGATGAAATTTTTTTTTACCCACCTGTGACCAATATTTTTCAAATAAAATAGGCTGAGTACTCTTGTAAAATATCAAAATCTTTTTACTAATTAAAAACTATAGTCTTTTTAGGTAAGAACTAACTAACTAACTCTGTTGGCGCTATGGTCCCTGTAGGACCTTGGCCCCCTCAACAATCTTCCTCCATTCGGCTCGATTTTCTGCCGCGCTTCTCCATTCTACCACTCCATGAAGATGTGATGCAGGCTTTTGTTCCACTCATGGCACTTTTCGAGCATGTTCCGGATCGTGAATATGTGATCAATAGTGGACCTTCCCGGACGGAACCCACACTGGTATTCGCCAATCATATTTTCCGCTGCAATCATCACTCTTTTAAGTAATAAAATGGCGAAAACTTTATAGATTGCATTTAGCAGTGATATGCCTCTATAGCTTCTCTGCTTTTTCTGTAGCTTTCAACCGTTAGTCTTGTTCTTCTCTGGACCATGTTAATATATGCCTTTTTCTTCTCTTCCATAGGCTTTTGGCATTCTTGATCAAACCAGTGTTTGCTTCTTCCATTCCCTCTACCTTCCTGTATTGTCTTCTCTGCTGCCTCAGTCACTGCTATTTTAATTTTTTCCCATTTGTTCTCAATATCTTCTAACCCTGATGTGTTATTTTCGAGATATTCCTCCACTTTGTCCGCGTATTTCTTTTGGATTTCGGGGTTTTTAAGGCATTAATGTTATAGTATTTGCTGCTTTTCATGTTTATTTCCGCCTTCTTGATTGCCATTCTCTGTCTATACCTTACACGCACTAAGAAGTGGTCGCTTGATCCGTCTGCCCCTCTGTAACTCCTTACGTCTTCGATGTCACTTTGGTGTCTGCTATCAATCAATACATGGTCTATTTGATTCTTAGCCTTACCATCTGGTGATATCCATGTTTGCAAGTGAATTTGTTTGTGCTGAAATGTAGTGCTAGCTATTTTCATGTTTTTAGCTGTTGCAAAATCCACTATTCTAAAGCCATTATCATTTGTGGTAGTGTGGTAGTATTTTCCTGCACATCTTCCCAAGTCCTCCTTTCCAATTTTGCCGTTGAAATCTCCAAGGATTATTTTTACGTCATGTTTGGGGATTTTATCGTAGGTCCTTTCTAGCTCTTCATAAAATTCTTCCTTCTCCTCTTCCGTTTTTTCTTCAGTCGGTGCATGTACACTAACTAGGGAAGTGTTAAAGAATCTTCCTTTGAGTCTAATGGAACATATCCTCTCATTTATCGTCTTGTAATCTATTATTGCATGTTTCAATTGCCTCCTGACCATAAAGCCAGTTCCAAATATATTCTTGGCATGCCCACTATTAATGAGAATATATTTAATTCAATGATAGTCGGTTCCTTCCGCCATCTAATCTCCTGTAGTGCCACCACATCCCACCCATATTCCTCCAGGCAATCCTCCAGTGCACGGCATTTTCCCACTTCGAGCAGTCCACGCACGTTCCACGTTCCAATCATTGTCAAGTGTTTAGTCCTTTTCATGCCGGGTCGTTTTCCATTGATCAGTCCTGTTCCGAGGCCTTGTTGAGGTTTCTTAGCAATATTATTTACACAGGTTGGGTCGCTGGCCCAACTCTGTGCTCCTTTTAGTCGCCTTTTACGACAGGCAGGAGTACCCCAGGATTATTCTACCCCGCTCCTGGACAGGGTTTTAGGTAAGAATCACTATTGATGGATTATTTTCAACACAACACTATTTCACAAATGGATTATTTTACCAGTCCCCTTATGCTGTCCAACATGCAACTTCACTGTTCTTAAATAAACAATTTGAAAATATTAATTAAAATCATGATTAAAATTCTTACATTTTTGAATTTTACAACTTATTAATTTTCTAAAATTTTAAAATTCATAATAAAATTCTTTATATAAATATCCAGACATATAACTTCTTTTAATATTAGGACAATCAATTATTAATTTTACTTAGAATTTCCGCATAGTATTTGTTTTAATTTTTGGAGTCATTTTTAAAATTTACTGTCTTATCAATATTCTCTGAAATTGACATGGCTTTGAGCATCCTTCTCTTATATACGCTTGATTCCCTATGCATTACCTCAAACTCCATCAAAATCAAACCTATGCTGTGTTTTATTTACATGTTTCACTAGACCTGTTTTTTGTCATTTTTTTATATATTTTTCATACCATTTTATGTTGGTACATCCGGTCAGAAACATATTGCTTTATTTCACTTTTGTGTATTGCTGGGCAATCCAAACAAGGTATTTTATAGACTACTTCGGATTGGTTTTTAACATTTATTTTATCTTTCATATTGCTGTATTTGTTGCCCACTTTATTTGTCGGCTTATGTATTTTTTTTTTATTTAATGCCTTTTTTTATTGAACATGTACAAGTACAAAAGCACATAGCCTTTAAGACAATATACTGTTAGTCATTGACCATCAGAGGTTGAGATGGCGACTAATTTTTGTTTTATATTCATTGAAAATAATTTATAACCCTAAAATTTAAACACAAATTGGTTTGTAAACATATTTTGTACTCACAATCGTATACATCAATTGTTATAAGAATAAGCAACAACAGCAATATCCCCTCGGTACTACATTCTCTTTGCACAATAAGAATATAGATATAATCAGCTAAATTTCTAAATTTGTTACAAAAATCTGTCTTCAGCTGATGTTCATAATCAAAAACATCAATTAAATATATAAATACAAAATAAATTTATTACACATAATTCAATTTAAGAAATAAACAATTATCAATTGGCAACAATTAAATAAAATTAACAATTAAATCAATTACATGAAATTACAATTAAATCATTTTATATATAATTTGGTGTGTTTTGAGGTAATTTGAAAAGCTTTTTTAAAAAAAAAGTTTGTAGCTGCTCTACTGTATAATATCCTTGGCTACCCCAAACCTGTGCACCATAACATAATATGCTTCTTGATACTGCATTAAAAATGCTTAACTTGGATGTAAAAGGAATATCCTTACTATTTATAATTTTATACCATACTGAATTTATCCCTGATTTTGCTGCATTAAGTTTTAACTCAAAATGTAAGTCTAGAGAAAGTTTTGGTGATAATGTAATTCCAAGATATTTGTAATTTTTCACAATTTCAATGCTTCTCCCTCCAAATCTCCATTTTTCCTGCTGGGATAGTTTGCCTTCTCTTATAAATACTATTATACTAGATTTATTAAATTTATTTTCATGTTCCAGAGCTTAAGATACCCTTCTAGTGGATTTTTCATAAGCCGCAGCCCGGTTGGATCTGGGGATAGTAAAACCGGATCTAAGGCAATTGCTAATATCTTAACCCTGCTGTTTTTTTATCAATATTCTTCCTTCTAGATATTCTTCTATATCATTTAAAAATAATGAAAATAGTAATGGAGACAATACGCCACCCTGCTTCAGTCCCATCATCATTTCAAATTCTTTTGACAATCCTTCCTTGCTCTATACATATCCATACGTATTCTCGTGTATTGCACGAATAATTTTAATTAACTTGGAAGAAATTCCTAATTCATAGAGCTTATAGAGTAAGGTATATCTATCAATTCTATCAAACGCAGCTGAAAGATCAACAAAGAATGCATAAACCTTTTGTCCTTGTATGCTAAGCCTGTAGTGTATTATGCTCATTAAGTTGAAGATATTGTCAATTGTCGAATATGATTTGCGGAACCCTGCTTGAAATTCTTTTAATACATTTTTTTCACACACCCATTCCGTTAATCTATTCAAAATTAATCTTGAGAATATCTTAGAAACAGCATTTTCAAAGGCTATACCTCGATAGTTGGCTACATTATTTATATCTCCATTTTTGTGTAGTGAGTTCTCATCATCCTTCAAGGGCACATTATGAATAATGAGGTTGTTCTTCCGTTGCTGTTGTTTTAGGAATTTTACTTCCCTTTCAAGCAGTTTATTATGGTCTTTAAACTCGTTAAAGGTAGTTTTTATGGATTCCCATTCTGATAGGAGATCACACATAAGAGCGTTATTATTCCCTATCTGAGATTTAACATCTTTTAGCTCGTTCATAATGTCGCCTAATGTACAAACGACATTCGTCTCTTATAAGACGACAGATTTTCTCTTTTGATATTTAATTGATAATTTAAATGTCTTAGTGAGGTAAGTAAGAGTAAAGAGAAGAGCGTCACTGATAGATTGCAGGATAGAGACCAACTGACTGCCTACGGCAACTTAATTGATAAGATAACTATAGTAGTGGGAATTGGTGCATGCGCACTGCGTACAACTGTTGAAATCTTAGCTCTACTCACCAAATATTTCCCAACTATGTCCTTCGTCCTTACTCCGCTAAAACACAACACTTCTCTTTAAAAATTCAGTCACTAGTTCTTTAAATACAAGACTCGGTGTAGTTCAATTTTTTCTGCAAAATTTGAAGTAGAAAACAACTATATAACAATGATTCCCGGACACGATCTGATTACTAAGGCTAATGGCGCCGAACTCCAAATATCCTAAACCAGAAGAATATATTTCATTCAGCTAAAAAATCGAAAAACACATAGCTATCATAAGCCGATTAAGAATCGCAAGCGCTGTATACCTGCAGATTCCTTTTCCAAATAAACGCCTAGTCTTCAAGCTTAATGACCCTTGTAAACTCTGCCAGAAACCTATTGAAGACGTCCTAAAGCACTTTCTCTTGCGCTGATCTTTTCTTAACCCATACAGGGAACATTTCCTAAAGGTTTATATAAATGAAAATGATGAACTTTCTTCACTTGAAAACATCTTAAACTACAACAGTACAAAACAAATTAGACACATATTCCTTTTTCTCACATCTGTCTTCAATAATCTGCAATCTACCACATGTTAGCCGACTCGACACTTCTTGACGAGGCCTCATGTCAATTGTATATATATATATATATATATATATATATATATATATATATATATATAAGTTAAGGTTGTGAGTAGAATTATATTGTATTTAATCCCACACTAAACAATAATATTTTATTTTGCTCTCTACTCACAACGTTAATAATTTCTAATGCTAGAAATGAAGATTTACATTATTAAATAAATAAGTCTTTTCCCAGCAAGTGAGTTGTTTATCATTATATAACATTATTTAAATTATTGCATTTTTTACTGTTCTTCGCCTGTCGATCATAAGTGGTGCCGAAACCCGGGAAGGTGAGTTCAATTTTATTATACTTTTTTTTTTTTCCTTTCTTTTTCTTTCCTCTGCTTTCGTCGTACAGTGACGAAGATTAAAATACTTCTAAATGACTGAAGGAGTGTCACGCCCGGCGATCCTAACTTTACCACCAGAGATCCCTCCAATACCGACGGAAAACTTAGCATCAGTACACGTTAATAAATTGGAGTGGCTTAAGGTAAGAACGGCAACATCTCAAAATTTGAGAAAGGCAGTGTCGGATTTGGAAAGGTTCGATGGCGGAATTGGAGAAATGAATCATTTCATTAAAGGAGGCGACCGTGTGATGGCGCGACTAGAAGCTAAAGCGGCTGAGAATCTCATAGATCCAATGGACGCGAATGCTCTGAAGGCTGCTTTAGTATGTCGCGTTAAAAGGAGCGTATTAAATATGATACAAGATACGAGGACACACCCTGGGCTGTCGTAAGCATAGGTTAAAGAAGGCATTGGGGGGAGGCCGCTGGGCTCCGGAAGAAGATATATTGCAATTGTTTAGGGAAAAGAAGCAAACATATCAGACGAACGGGCAATATGCAGGGACATTGCTAGCTCGTTTTAATGGCATAACAGAGAAAATGAGGGAGACAGTGAATGCGGTAGAGGTGGAAGCGAGAATAGCATTTCTAGCCACTATATTAAAAGTGCAGCTTGCGAGAGACACAGGAAAAAGGAAGGATTACCCCGTGACAAACATTTTATCGAATGTGCTCAAGAAATGATGGACGCGAGCTCACGGGAAGAGGAGGCTCAAAGTGGAGAAGGAACAGAAACGGTGTGGAGCAGGGTAACTTACAGAAGAGGTGAGGCTGGTAGGGTCAGAACAAGGCCAGATATATGGAAAAAGAGAGATGCAGATTTCGGCGGACGAGAGAGGACTACAGTGAGTCTCCAGATTGTGAAATTGACCAATGCCTCGGTTTATTTAATTATGCAATGTCTAATATTTTGATTAATTACCCAGACACTTATATAATCTTGTGCGGAGATTTTAATGGATATGTGGGCGCTCTAAACGACATTGATGAAAATGTACTTGAAGGCACTAATCTCTTTGACACGCGAATGGTGAAACATAAGAATATTAATCGACGTGGTAAACTTATTTTAGAGACAATGGAAGCTCTAGGTTTCTATTTATGCAATGTAGATGTTTATCGGACAGACCGGGAAAGTTCACATATATTTCTACAAGAGGTAAGAGTACAATATATCTAATATGGGTTAATGAAAAATGTCTTCCAATAGTACAAGACTTGAAGGTATCCACATTTTTAGAATTAACGGATCACTTAGCTTGCAGTATACTCTTAAATAATGTAGATCACAGTGCACTAGAAAATCAAAATCAACCTCAGAAAGTACTAAAGTATACTAAGGACCAAGATCTTTCAAAATAATCTAACCTTATCGCAACGAATATATTTTAATTCGGATAAATTTTGTAGCTGCAATGATTGATTCTTTAGTTGAAGCGGGTTTGATAGCGTATTGATCCCAGGACAAAAGATACAAAACTAAATGGTATGATTTGGAGTGCAAATATCTGAAAACACAAGTAAGGAAAAAATATCGAGAATTGTTAAAACGGAATTTCTCTGGGTCCCTTAGAAGAATATCTATTCACTAGAAATAATTATAGAAAACTAATAAAACAGAAGAAAGAAGAATACAGAAACACAATGATAAATAGATTAAAAGATGTTAAAAACAGCTCTGAATTTCGGAAACCGTCAAATCTCTGAGACCAGATACATTTATCAAAAACGAAATAGACATCATTACTTAGACACGATATTATAGATCTCTATGTGCAGATAAATCCCCAGGTGTCTCCTTATTCTTCTCCGTAACACATCCATTTCTGGATCGACCATTTTCTGCCCAGGAACTTCAGCATTGTATTCAGCGCAGCAAACGAAACAAATCCCCAGGACCGGATGAACTAACATATGAAGTATTCAAAACCATGACGCCACAGCGGGAACACTATCTGTTGAACCTTTATAGCACGGTCATGGATTCAGAAAATCTCCCACTCGCATGGTCAAGATCAAAACTAAAGCAGATCTACAAGAAGGGAGTCAAACAAGATCCAGGTAATTATAGGGGAATTTCGCTTATCAACATCATTACAAAACTTTTTACTCTTATCTTAGCACATAGAATCCAGCTCTGGGCTTAAAATGGAACTATAATGCCTGATGAACAAGCAGGTTTCGGAGTGGGTAGAGGCTGTGTGGAACAAATATTCACACCCTTTTCATTAATAAGTATAAACCTGCAGGCAAAAGGAAGTTATATACGGTGTTTGTGGACTTTAGAAAGGCATTCGATTCTATAAACCAGAACCTATTGTGATATAAATTATTTTCAATGGGAATCAGCGGAAAAATAATTAGAATTGTGAAAAAATTGTATGACGAAGCTACAGTGCAAATTAATATCAATGGCAAATATTCTGAGGATAGATATCGCAATGGACTTCTACGAGGTGAAAGCCTTAGCCCTACCCTTTTTGTCCTATTTATCTCGGATATAGTCAACTTTTTTGGAACATAGGAGCAACTGGTGTCCCGGTAAACAGCGAACGTGAAGTCTCGATTATGAATTTTAATGTGTGCATTATACGAAACTTGCCGATGATATCATCCTACTTAGTGAATCCTGGCACAGCGCACATAAAAAACTTAAAATATTAGAATAATACTATAGGCAAAATTCCTTAACCCTGAATCCGGAAAAGTCAACTATAATAGCGTGCCGTTAGACTACACCAAATCATACAACTACCTCGGAGTTCCTTTTCTTTCAACGACAAAGTTCTTACAAACGAACACATATACGTGTTCCGTGTTTGTTAAAAACAGATAATAAACAAATGGCAAACTGCTTGAACAGCTTCAACAACTGGGTTACATCTAAAAATAAATATAAATCTGTAAATAGCATTATGAACTATCTTTCATTGTGGTTAATCTCTATCGATAATAAGAATTTATATTTCCCATTTTCTCATATATTTGTTTTGCGAATAATCTTAGTGCTAAATTATGTTTATAGAATAATTTCTCTCCCTCGACAGGCCAATTTTTGTTCTTTTTTGTTACTTGTCTCGTAGTAGTTGTCGTTGAGCTGAGAGAAGTCTGCAGTCGTCAAGGAGATGCTGGTATATTTGTTCGGTTATGAAATCACAAGGGCAATATGGGTTGTCTGTTAGTTTGAATCTATGTAAGTAGGATTTGATTGAGCCATGTCCTGTGAGTAATTGTGTGGTGTAGAAATCAGTGAGTGTACTCGGGGCACACATACAGCGCAATATATCTGTTCATAGTATAATGTGCATTTTCGACTTGGGTTTTATACCAATGTTTTACATTTTCTTTGTATAAGTTCTAATTAATTTTTTACATATTTTAATTTACCTAACTACCTCCAATTTCTTATCAATAACCTTACTATATTTAATCTTACTTTATTAATAATAACATATTTAATTAATTTTAACTTATTATTGAACCTTAACTCTATTTTATATACCAATGAATATATTTTTAACCTTAATATTTATTTTTAGTCTTATTAATGTACATATATTATACTTGTTATTTATGTTGTTGTTGTTTTTATTTGTTAAATTATCGCATTTGTTTTTTGTTTTGTTAAGCTATTTATAATGTTTTATCCATTTTAGGTACAAGATAGGTATATCTATCAATATATTATTAATTTATTTGTTTTTTTTTTATTTATTTTTATTGTTAATCTCTGACTTTATATCAATTTAATAAGTATATATTCCTGCTTATTTTATTGATAGTAACGTATTTAATTCATTTTAACTTATTATTGAGCTTTAATCCCTTTTGTTTTTTTCTCTTTTCTTTTTTTTTAATTATTAACCAGTGTATATTTTTCTAACCATATTGTTGATTTTTTTATTTTTATTTTTTTTTTTTAGCCAATACTTATTAATGTACAAATCAACTTTCAGCATTCGATCAATTAAATACAAAACATAAAAACACATGTTCAACTGCCTGCCTAACCTCATTGTCATATCGAAAATCTACAAATTGCGTTAATAAATTCTTTATTATACACTTTATTCTGGCTATAATCCGTGAATTACAACCAGAGATTAGTGGTCATAAATTTGAAAACAATAATTTAGTTATATCTACTAGTTTTACCAGAAACGAAATTCATTCGGCTAATTTAATATTATCGACATCTCTTATACAGTCACTCCACTTTTATTTTTATTTTTCATTATGAATACCGTTACTAATATTAACTACCAACTTAATTTCGCTCAACTAAACGTTAAACACAGCAAATTGGCCACGGAACTATTGTCAAACTCTATTGAACAAAACGGTATTGACATTGCAATTATCCAAGAGCCATATTTAGGTAATAAATTACCTAATTTGAAATAAACTCAGGGCTCAAGCTGACTTTATTACAAATTACTAGGGCTTATTCAAAATTTATCTAGGCGTTTGCTGTAATAATCTTTTTTATTGATATAGATAGATAGTTTTAAATCGTCATTTCCTTTTGTTTTTGATACGTTTTTCGTAATTTTTCGTTTTTGTTCTTAATGACGTAAGCGAGTCATCCCACCAAGGTTATGGTTTATATTTTATATTTTTGTTGCTTCTATAGTTTGGGTTGTAAACTTTTTTAAACGTTTTAAACGTTTTTTCCAATTCAGTCTCCTGTCGAATATCAGTCCTAGGTAATGCATTGTTTCGGTATGTTCTAGCGTTTTGGAGTATATTCGGATATGTAAGTTCGGAATTCTCTGCTTTCTAGTAAATATCATGTATTTTGTTTTGTCAGCATTGAATTCTAATTTGTTTGTTCTAGCCCATTTTTCCAATTCAATAAGAGATTGATTAGTCAAAAGTTGTAATTTTGGTAGAAGTTTGTCTGAAACTAACAAGAGAATGTCATCGGCGTATGCAATGATTTGTGCTCCGTTTGGTAAGTTTAAGTCGAATATAGTGTTCAGTAGTATATTCCATAATGTAGGAGAGAGGCATGAGCTTTGTGGTAGTCCGGTTGTTTGGGCTTTCTGTAATGTATGGTGGTTGGTTCTGATTTCTACCGTTCTTTCTTGGAGGAAGTTGGAGACTAATAAGTATATATTTTTTGGGCAGTTATATTTTTTCAAATCGTCAAGAATAATTGGCTTCCAGGCGTTGTCAAAGGCTCCAATAATATCTAATTTAGCCATAATACAATTTGTCTTTGTTTCCAGTGCATTTTCAATAATCATTTTTGCGTGGTCTAGTGCTTCTGTTGTACATTTTTGTGGTCTGAAACCGAACTGATTCGGGTGTAATATTTTTTTATTTGTTAGGTAGTGTGTTAGAATGTTGTTGATCAACTTGTCGATAACCTTACTCATTATCGGTAGGATTGTAATTGGTCGCAGTTTGTTAGAGTCACGTTTTGGTATTAAGTGCAGTAATCCTTTTTTCCATGATTTCGGTATAGTTGTTTGCTGCCATATTAGTTGTTACATGAATGTAATTAAATTAGGATAGATCTCTGCCATGTGTTGCAAAATGTCGGTATTGATTTTGTCGTGTCCTGGTGTTTTATTTTTACTTTCACTTACCTATATATGAAATATATAGTAAGTGGAAGTATTGCGATCGTGAAAATTTTCGACTTCCGGTTTTCAACGGAAATACACGTTTTGGGGTCCCCTGAGTCAAAATAACCAAGTCCCGCGAAATGGTCTGTGTGTGTGTGTGTGTGTGTGTGTGTGTGTGTGTGTGTGTGTGTGTCTGTGTGTCTGTGTGTGAACAGACTAGCTCAAAAACTATAAACCGTGCGAACCTGAAATTGGGTATTTAGAGTATGTATATGCCCGCGATGTGACAGCAAAAATTTCATCAAATTTGCTCAAAGGGAGGGGGTACTTTATTTAATAACTTTTTAAGTTTTTTTCGATTTTCTCAAAAACGGCTCTAACGATTTTGATTAAACTAAGTATTTCATCTATTGATATGCCCGAGATATGACTGTAAAAATTTCATCAAAATTGATCAACCGGAGGGGGGACTTTACTTAATAAATTTTGTATCATTTTGACGTGTTTTTTTTATTTACTCAATAACGGCTTTCACGATTTTGATCAAACTTGGTATTTGATGTATTTTTATGCCCGAGATATGACTGTAAAAATTTCATCAAAATTGATCAACAGGAGGGGGGACTTTACTTAATAAATTTTGTCCAATTTTTACCTTTTTGATCGATTATCTCAAAAACGGCTTTAACGATTTTTATCAAATTCGTTATGTTTAATGAAAATTAGTTGTTATTTAATATCAGGTAAGCTTTATTATTATTAAAATGTTCTGAGGGGGCTTAAATGGGGAAGGGGCTTTTTTTGTTTTTCTATAAAGTACCTTTGTTTTAGTTTATATTGGGAAATTATATGTCTCTCATCACGCTTAAAAATAAGAAACGGCTAAATATGATATATGAAGAAAATCAAGTAAACATATACAGGAGAAAAAAAGAAAAATATTCCGTCAACTCATAAAACACCTTGAGCTCACGCATGCGCCGTACGCCTTTAATGACAAACCAATGCGTTATAATTAAACTGTTCTGTTAATTTGAGAAGTGGCAATTAACAAAACGAATTAATTTCTAATCTAAGTAAGTTGGTAAGTGAAAGTTGTGTGTTGCGCGGACGCACCAGATTTTTATTCAAAGTGTTGATTATAATATGATATGATATCATATGATATAATATAATATAATATGATATGATATGATATGATATGATATGATATGATATGATATGATATGATATGATATGATATGATATGATATGATATGATATGATATGATATGATATGATATGATATGATATGATATGATATGATATGATATGATATAAATTTGTTGTAGGTTTGTTTCAATGTATATTAGACTGTTGAGTATTGCTAGTTTTTCGACCTGGTTGTTTGTACATAAGTGTCTTAATTTATATTTCTATATATCTGTATTCTATGTAGTAAATTATATTTCATTGTGTATTGTTTCCTAATGAAGTCTATCAGCACAATTTTTGCTAGCAAGCAGGCTGCATTGTAGGAAACTGTCTTAAAGCCCTTTATTATTTTTAAAGCCATCAGCCGTTGAATTCTCTGGAGTTTTGAAAGGTTATGTTTGCGGTCTAATCCAGTTTGCAAAATATTGATTGCGTAAGTTAATGATGGAAGTACAGCTCCTTTATACAATACGTGAGTGTGTTGTTAGGCCCCATAAATTACGAGCAGCAATAGATAAATTTTGAATAAACCCTTGTAATTTGTAATAAAGTCTGTCGATGTGCGTGTTCCAGTTTAGTTTATAGTCTAACGTAACACCTAGGTATTTCAGCGAGTTTACCCTTTTTTCAATTTATTTTGTACCCATATGTTAATATCTGGTGTTTCCGTTTTTTTTTTTTTTTTAAATTATGTAATTAGATTTGTCATTATTGAAAGTTAATTTGTGCTCATGAGCCCAAGCATTTGTTAATAGCGTCACGTAATTGGCTATGATTTGGAGTTCATAAAGGTGTTTTGATCTAATTAGAACTATTAAATCATCTGCAAAAGCTATTATATCGGTATTGGTAGGAAAATCTTGTTCTAGCAAATTATAGACAATTAAGTTCCACAATATAGGTGAGATGATTGAGCCCTGGGGGGGGGGGGGGGCTAAGGTCTGTAATTTTTTCAATGTTATTGTCCCCATAGTTAAGTATGTAGTGCGATCCTGAAAAAATCGTTAATTAGTCGATATATGTTTAGTGGGCATTGTAATTTTTTAATGCGTATAGAATTGATGGCCACCAGGCGATATCAAATGCACCCTTTATATCCAGAGAGATCATCACTGCATGGGACTTGGCTGTAAGTGAGTCTCTTATAAATGACAACGCTTTTGTCAGAGCAACCACTGTTGACGTTTGCGGTCTAAAACCAAACTGGTTGGGATGCATTAGGTTATTAGAATATATATAATGAGAAAGCTTACTGTATATTAGTTTTTCTAAAACTTTCGTTGCTGTAGGAATTAGTGATATCGGTCTTATAGAGGACATTGAGACATTCGGTTTTCCTATTTTGTTTATCAGGATCAGTTTCGAGTTTTTCCATGGCTTCGAAAATATGCATAATTCAAAGGATTTTTTGTACAGAGTAGATATGAATTTCGGAAGTTGAATAAAAATTCGTTTAAAGATATCTCCCGTAATGCCGTCTAATCCTGGTGATTTTTTGTTTTTTAAATTATCTATAACCGTATGAATTTCCTCGTCGGTTAAAGGGGAGTCCTTTTGAGCAACTGGATCTTTAGTGATATCAAGTCTACGAAGTCTGTGCTCATCTGTGTCTGTCAGTGGGTTGTCTGTTTTGATTAGAGAGTCCAAAATATACTCGTAAGTACCATTAAAGGAAGTAGTAAAAGTTCCGTCTTCCTTCTGTAGCGTGTTTATCGCCAACTTCTTATGAAGTTTATCATTTGAAAACTTATAAGGCCATCCCCACGGATTTAGAGGATCGATATTACTACTATATTCCTTCCACGCATTCATTTTGTTCCTTCTAATTGCATTTTTGTAAAGGCGTTTGCTGTCTAAATAATCGCTTTTCCTAGATATTTTTAAATCGTCCTTACCTTTTGTTTTCTTATAAGTTTTTCGTAATTTGTTCGTTTTTTTTTCTTAATGACGTAAGCGAGTCATCCCACTAAGGTTTGGTGTATATTTTAGATTTTTGTTGCTTCTATAGACATATACTATAGATTGGGTTGTATACTTTAAACGATTTGTTGCATGACTTTATAATAGTTTTGGAAAATTTAGTTATAACTGCTTCTAGATTATCATCATTTAAAATTTGTGTGATTGCTGAATCTATTTCCCCTATTCCTATTTCCCGACTAATATGGAATTCTTTGCGAATTTCATTTGTGAATGTTAAATGGAAGTTTTTTAGGTCATTATCATTATATTTGTATTTGATCCCGGTGATATTTGTTGTATGATGGTTGGATTTATGGAGATTAATTTGGAACACTAGTGTGAGGTGATCCGAAAAATTTTCGCTTATTTTAATTTTCCAATGCCCTACTTCATTTATTAGATTGGTTGTTATCAAAGTAAGGTCAATATTACTAGATCCATTGGCTCCGTCAAGTGTGGGCAGGTTTTGGTTTTGATTTAGAATATATAAGTTGTTAGTTACAATTAATGCCTCTAAGCAACGTCCACGAGAGTTTGTTATATTGTCGTACCATAAAGTTGATCTCGCATTGCTGTCTATTCCTATAATTATTTTTTTATCAGCAAAAATATTTACAATTCGTTCGAGTTTAATGATATCGATGTTATATAACTGATAACTATGTATGATTGGTAGTTAACTTTAACCTCTACGACTGTTAAATCTCTGTTACAATATTCAGTATGCATGATTGAGTTGATGTTTTTTTTTGCTATGATTATTTGAGAGCGGGAGTCATTTTTATCTCCTTGGTACGTAGTGTATTTCAAATTAGGTAATTTATTACCTAAATATGGCTCTTGGATAATTGCAATGTCAATACCGTTTTGTTCAATAGAGTTTGACAATAGTTCCGTGGCCAATTTGCTGTGTTTAACGTTTAGTTGTAGTAACTTAATTTCACTAAGTTGGTAGTTACAATTAGTAACGGTATTCATAATGAAAAAAAAAGTTAAAAAGGGGTGACTGTATAAGAGAGAGATGCATAAGAGATAATATTAAATTAGCCGAATGAATTTCGCTTCTGGGTGTAATCCACGGATTATAGCCAGAATAAAGTTTATAATAAAGAATTGATTAACGCAATTTGTAGATTTTCGATAGTATAAATAAATATTTCCATAGTATGACAATGAGGTTAGGCAGGAAGTTGAACATGTGTTTTTATGTTTTCTATTTAATTGATCAAATGCTGAAAGTTGAGAGAGGTTAACTTGGTTATAATGAAATATGAGATCTGTTACACAAAATCTAGGGAATAAACAAATTATACAAGGAATAATAATTACTAGATACGTTTTATTAGCAGTTTTGTAATCACCCTGATACAAAATATGCATTTGATAAGTGCCTATAAACAATAAAGATTCTATTAAAACAGTTATCCAGTCTATTGGCCCCATATTAGTTAGTCATAGTCAGTATTTAGAATTAGCCTATTGAGGAAGAATTTTTGAGTAGGGCACATGTTAATAAATGAGGAATGGGAAACACATACCTTTCGATGGGCTTTGCAGTATTTATTGTAGATAATGTAATGAATGCATTTATGCGCCTCCTTTTTCTCCTTGTTTGGACAGGCCCTGGATTGGTGTCCCTCCGAGCAGAACGGGCAGGTATAGTCCTTAGCCTCACATTTATTGGTACTGTGGTTGAACCTTGAACAGCGTCCGCAGCGACGAAGAGATAGGTAGTCCTCCGCCGAGCAGATGCTATAGAACAGCTTCAGTCGGGAGTGGAGCAGGATCTTCCTCGCTCTTGAAGAAACTTGTAGTACAGCATGCCTACGCTCCTTATTATGTTTCGATTCTATAAAAAATGCAGTAGTAATTTCGTCTTCTGAGATTCCAAGCTCTTCGTTTTGGGATCGAATAGTATTAGTGAGGTTATGTTTATTTGCTTCAACAGGAACATTCTTTATGGTTATTGTGGGTTTTAATTTTTGTATGGGTTTAGATTTGAGAGGTGATTGTGATTCTTCTAGTTTTTGGTGTATTTTAAGAAGGTCGTTTTTTTTTTTTCAGTTTCAACGATAAGGAGACCGTTTTTGGTTGATTTAAGGTTTTTAATCCACACCTTCATTTCGATTGGATTAATTAATCTTTTAAAATGTTTTTTTGAAACTTCAGTATCAGCATTTGGAGTCGCGTTAGATATAATTAATTTATGGGAAGTTGGAAGAGGTTTGGATTTCAGAACGCGGGAATAGCTTAGATCGCCAGTGGTCCCCACATGCTTACCTATTTTTGATGTATCTTCAGTTCCCTGGTCTAGTTCTCGTTGTAGATCCTGCAGAAGGCTTATAGCTTTCAACACATCGTCTTGCAAATCCTTCCTTAGTGTTACAAACTGCCCTACCGGTAATAAGAGTGAGATAACATTTTGTAAGAAGTTTACCTTGTTCGCCATCTTGGACCGATCCATGATATAATATGATATCATAGGATATGATTTAATATCATATCATATGATATCATGATATCATATGATAAGATATAATATGATATGATATAATATTTTTTTCTTCCTTTTTTTCTTGCATAGTACGCCCTATGCAAGAGTTTATTGAATAATTGTGCGTACTCAATGTAAAACTACATATTATGCGCATACAATGTACAGTTCAAATTTTCTCTGAAAAATGTAAAATTTAATAGCAGTAAATTAAATGTTTACCATGAAAAGATACATAAATAAAAATAAACAAGGGGAACAAAATAAAATACAAAAAGAAGAACAAAATTACCTAACTAAATAATAAAAACTTAATAAATTAATAATAATTAACATATCCTAATATCATCTACTAATACAAATATATCCTAAATAATTCTTAAAGTGGAAAAAGAGTAACAAAATAAAGTACAAAAAGAAGAACAAAATTACCTATCTAAATAATACATCGTCTTTCAAATCCTTCCTTATTGTTACAAACTACCCAACTGGTAATAGGAGTGAGATAACATTTTGTAAGAAGTTTACCATGTCCGCCATCTTGGACCGATTTCCCCGACCGCACCAGGGACCACCACCGTGCCCTAGGCTATAATATAAGGTATATATATAATTAATATGGGGCCAATAGACTGGATAACTTTTTTAATAGAATTTTTATTGTTTATAGGCTCTTATCAAATGCATATCTTGTCTCAGGGTGAATATAAAACTGCTAATAAAACGTATCTAGTAATTATTATTCCTTGTATAATTTGCTTATTCACTAGATTTTGTGTGACAGATCTCATATTTCATTATGAACAATTTAACTTCTCTCGACATTCAGCATTCGATCAATTAAATAGAAAACATAAAAACACATGTTCAACTGTCTGCCTAACTTCATTGTCATACAATAGAAATATTTATATATAATATCGAAAATCTACAAATTGCGTTAATCAATTCTTTATTATACAGTTTCTTCTGGCTGTAAACAGTGGATTACACCCAGAGATTAGTGGTCACAAATTTGAAAACAAAAATTTAGTTATATCTAATAGTTTTACCAGAAACGAAATTCATTACACTAATAGTAACTTTCAACATAATTTCGCTCAACTAAACATTAAACACAGCAAATTGCCACGGAACTATTGTCAAACTCTATTGAACAAAAGGTATTGGCATTGCAATTATCCTAGAGCCATATTTAGGTAAAAAATTACCCAATTTGAAATACACAGTGTACCAAGCAGATAAAAATGACTCCCGCTGTCAAATAATCATAGCAAACAAAAACATCAACTCCATCAAGCATACTGAATATTGTAACAGAGATTTGACAGTAGTAGAGGTTAAAGTTAACTTCCAATCATACATAGTCATCAGTTCCTATTTCGATATTACGCGAGACATTAACATCGATATCATTAAACTCGAACGAATTCTAAATATTTTGCTGATAAAAAAATTATTATAGGAATAGACAGCAATCCGAGATCAACGTTATGGTACGACAATATAACAAACTCTCGTGAATTTTGCTTAGAGGCATTTATTGTAACTAACAACTTATACATTCTAAATCAAAACCAAAACCTGCCCACATTTGACGGAGCCAATAGATCTAGTAATATTGACATTACTTTCATAACAACCAATCTAATAAAAAATGACGTAGGGCATTGGAAAATTAAAACAAGTGAAAATTTTTCGGATCACCTCACACTAGAGTTCCAAATTAATCTTCATAAAATCAAACATCATACAACAAATATCACCGGTATCAATAAAAAATACAAATATATTGATAAAGACTTAAAATACTTCCAAATAACATTCACAAATGAACTTCGCAAAGAATTCCATATTACTGGGGAAATAGATTCAGCAATCACACAAATTTTAAATGATGATAATCTAGAAGCAGTTATAAGTAAATTTTCTAAAACTATTACAAAATCATGCAACAAAATCGTTCAAAGTATGCAACCCAAACTATAGAAGCAACAAAAATATGAAATATAAACTAAAACCTTGGTAGGATGACTCGCTTACGTCGTTAAGAACTAAAAAGAACAAATTATGAAAAACGTATCCAAAAACAAAAGGAAATGATGATTTAAAACTATCTAGGAAAAATGATTATTTAGATAGCAAACGCCATTACAAAAATGCGATTAGAAGGAACAAAATAATTGCGTGTAAAGAATATTCTAATATCGAGTATCGCGTAATATCGATCCTCTAAATCCGTGGGGCTGGCCATATAATTTTTCAAATGATTAACTTGATATTAGTTGGCGATAAACACGCTACAGAAGTAAGAGGGAACTTTTACTACTTCCTTTAAAGGTACTTAGGAATATATTTTGGACTCTCTAATCAAAACAGACAACCCACTGACAGACACAGATGAGCACAGACTCCGTAGACTTGATATCACTAAAGATCCAGTTGCTCAAAAGGACTCCCCTTTAACCAACGAGGAAATTCATACGGTTATAGATAATTTAAAGGGCAGCTGCGGACAGGTTGGAGTGGAAGAGGATTGCTGAGGAGGCCAGGGTCTTGCAAGGACCATAGCGCCGTTAGATTAGATTAGATTAGATTAGATAGATAATTTAAAAAATAAAAAATCACCACGATTAGACGGCATTTCAGGAGATATCTTTAAACGAATTTTTATTCAACTTCGGAAATTCATATCTGCTCTGTACAAAAAATGCTTTGAATTATTCATATTTCCGAAGCAAAGGAAAAACTCGAAACTGATCCTCATAAAGAAAATTGGAAAACGGAATGTCCCAATGTCCTCTTTAAGACCGATATCACTAATTCCTTTTAGAAAAACTAATATAAAACATGATTTCTCATTATATATATTCCAATAACCTAATGCATCCCAACCAGTTTGGTTTTAGACCGCAAACATCGACAGTGGATGCTCTGTCAAAAGTGTTATCATTTGTAACAGATTCACTTACAGCCAAGTCCCATGCAGTGATGATATATGTATATAAATATATCTATATCTATATATATATATATATATATATATATATATATATATATATATATATATATTTATATATATAATGTGTTGTGAAATAAAACTATATTGCGTTTCTCTGTAACCAAAGTTTATTTTAATTAATTACAAAACTTTTTATAATTTACATTACAGGTTTATTTTAATATGAAATCTTACCTGTAACCAAAGAAACAACACTATAAGTAACTATTTCACACCTTTTAACGTCAATAACTTATATTCAACTTGAAATTTAATAATCAATAATAATCACGTTTGATCACATTTAATAGTGGTCACAATTAGTCTTATTTTCATATGTTTATAACCTTCCCACTATCACACCTGTTCTTTCGGGATAAATCAATTACAATTCAAATTATATTAAAAGAAGTTCGGCGAACATCTTTTACATCTCCCCCCCTGGAGAAGATAAACAGCAACGCTATATTGATCCTCCATTAACTTTATACTATATGCCTTTATGTCGGAACTGGAACAAGTTTTGTAATATGGAAAAAACCCGATTCTGGTTTCTTAAAGCCAATATCTATTTTGTAAATTGAATTTGAAATTTTTTCCAAAATCTTAAATGGTCCTACTTTTAGTTCATCTAATTTTTTTCTGTTTAATCGATTTCCGTTTTCAACATATACCAAATCTCCTACGTTCAATTCACAAATTCTTCTGTTTTGATCAAAACGACGTTTATTATAATTATGTGATTGTATGGTTTTTTCTAAGGCCATTTTCCTATCTTGAATCAAATCATTAAGTGTTTTTTCTTTTTTCAATTCATCAGGAAGAATATCGAAATTTTTGCCTTCTAATAAATATTTTGGGGAAAAGCCTGTTACTGTATGTTCCGTTTCATTGTATCTTTTAATGCATTCGTGAGCTATGGTCGTCCATGCAACTCTGCCCTTCCTTTCAATAATCTGACATCTAATTTTGTTGATCAGAGTTTGATTTAGCCTTTCATTAAGGCCATTAGAATGTGGTGGATTGACTGCCGTAAAAACAATGGGGATATTTTCTTTATCTAAAAATTCTTTGAAATCTTTTGAATTTATGCTTGGATATTGATCAGAGAGAATCATGCCAATTTTATTATCCTGTATGACTTTTTGAACCAATTTCTTAAAATCATTTGAGCCTTGAGTTTTTGAGGTCAAAATGTAAGCGTAACGTGTGAAGTGATCGACAAGAAGATGTAAATATTTTTTTGTAGAACGAGACCCACCTAATCCACCAATGGTATCTATAGACATAATCTGAAAAGGATAAGTAGCAGGACCTAGGTGAGACAATTGTCCAAATTTAGGTGTTCCTCTTGATTTGTTTTTGATGCAGATTTCACAATTTTTACAAATTCTTCTGATATTATGTGTTAAGTTTTTCGCTGTATAGAACGGTTTAATTTTATTTTCCATTTTTTTTATACCTATATAACAATAAAGAAAATGTATTTTCTCTATAAACGTTTTACTAAATTCCTCCGAAAGCAAAATCTTTTCTTTTTTTCCAATCTTTTTGTAATAGATTTCATCTTTGAATTTCACTTTGTTTTTATTATTTCGTATATCTTCATTTTTCCCCTGATCGTTTCGGATACCTTCTAGCTTTATTAAGTTTACAATTTTTAAACAGTCATCCTGATTTTCCTGCGGTTCCAACACTGCATTTCTACTTAAACAGTCTGCTTCTAAATTATATTTTCCTGGAGAATATATTATATCAAAATTGAACTGGGACAGATAATAGGTTAAGTCTCCGAGTTCTTCATCGGTTCTAGCCTTAATATTCATTCTTTCTAGGGGCTTACGATCACAGAAAACTGTAAATTTCTTGCCCATAAGCCAATGCTGCCAATATTTTACTGCCTCTTTAATTGCCAAGCATTCCAGATAAATAGCCTTTTTTCTTTTCTGGGCTTCATTCAACTTCCTGGAAAAATATGCACATGGTTTTTCTTCTTCATTTATCTGAGGTTGTTTCAAGACAGCCAGGTAAATGTGGATCAAAGATGGCCAAAATCGGTTTTGAACACAGCAATTTTTTTATTGTCTCAAAGGATTTTTGACATTCTGCAGACCAGATAAATTTTTGTCCTTTCCTCAATAAATTATGCAACGGATCTAAAATAATCGATATATTTGGTACATATTTTCCGTAAAAATTAATTTTTCCTAAAAATTGTCGGACATTTTTTTGTGTTCTTGGAACAGGAAAATCGTTAATAGCAGTTAAATTATCTTTCAATGGTTTAATGGTATTATCCTTAATTATATGGCCTAAATATTTTACCGAAACTTGCGCGAAGTTACACTTTGAAAATTTCAGTCTAAAGCCTTCCTTTAAAATTGCTTCTAATAATAAAGTTAAATGTTGAATATGTTCTGAAAATGTCTTAGAGAATATCAGAATGTCATCTATGTAATTTACGGTGAATTCCGAGAGCTTATGTTTTCTGATGATGCTAGATAGAATTCTCTGAAAGATTGCTGGGGACGTTTTCAAGCCAAATGGTAAACAGGTCCACTGAAAGTGTCCTTCTTGTGTAACAAATGCCGTTTTTTCCCTGTCTTCAATTTTCAAAGGAATAGACCAGAATGCTGAGTTTATATCCAGTGTTGAAAAATATTTGCAATCCCTCGTTTTAACCATTAAATCTTCAATTAGTGAGAAAGGTTGAGATTGAGGAACTACAATTTTATTTAAATCGCGAAAGTCGATGCATAATCTTGATTTTTTTCCTTCTTCTTTTTTAAATGCTAGTGTTACCGGAGCAGCAAACGGGCTATACGACTCTTCGATTAGGTTTTTCTCTAATAATTTCGAAACTTGTTGTTCTATTTCTTTTTTGTCGTCGATGGTGCATCTGTATGGTCTTTTGAAACAATATTTATCTATTAACAAATCAATTCGAGCCTCATAACCTCTTACGGTGCCTATATCGTATTTATCTTTAGCAAAAAGTGATTTATATTTATGGAATTATTCATCTATTTTAGATTGCTGCTCATAATTTAGATTATTCACCGAAATATCAAAATCAGTCAATTCTATGTGATCATTAAAGTTTATTTTATATTCACCTATTATGTCATCCGCATTGCTGTTAAAATATTGTAAATTCTTTTCTTCATTACCATTTTTATCTGAAAAGCTGGGAATTATTTCTCTATCTTTGAAATTTATTATTTTTTCACTATCTTTCTTTTTAATTTCGTAATTTTTTTTGGGTTATTTGCAGTTTTTCATTCTGAATTAGATGAAACTTTTCTATGCAATCTAATCCAATTAAAAAGTCATAATCAAAATGTTCTTCATCTATCGCAAAAACATTAACATTTTTTTCAATATCAAAAATCTTAATCTTCAGAGTTACCATACCAATAAACTTTTTCACGCCATTAATCGTTTTTATCTTTACATTTTTTTTTCGGTTCACTAATTTGCACATTTTTCCAGGATAGTAATTTTGAATTTATGAGGGAAACGTTAGAGCCTGAATCATAAATTCCCATAACCTCTACCTTATCATTTAGCAATAATTTAATTTGATTAATGGCGGAACTACTAGTTTTTTGGATCACTGTCATTAAATTCTACTTCTAATTCCGAATTATTAATGCTCTTAATTTTTCCTGACTTCTGTCTTTCATTACGTTTGTTTTTAAACCAACACAAAGATTCATGATGATAACGAATACCTTTGCCTTCATTTTCACAAATTCTACAAGGTTTGTCTTTTTCGAAAACTGCAACTGACCTTTTTTCAGAATTCTTTTTATTTACTAAATGCTCAAAGCCCCTAATGATATTAAATAAATCATTGGTTTCCCTTAAGCTAATTCTATCAATTTTATCACATATAAAGTATGGCAGCCCCATAACAATGAGATCAATTAGAGTGGTCTGATCCATTAATTTATTTATTTCTAATAGAAGCCTTTCTTTTTTTAAGGCATATTCTAATAAGGAGCCTTGTAGATATTTGAATGACATAGCATACCTGACTGGCGTCCATCCCTTGTTTGCGTACGTTTTACAAAAGTTGTCTCTCCATGTTGACCAACCTGAGTTGATTGTATGTTTTATGAGCATAGGACTGTACCAATCTAGGCATGGTTCTTCTAGAAATAACCTAAGGGTTGCAATTATATCAATATCTTCTTCTATTCCCAATCGGTTACACTCACTCTCAAAAACATCCATCCATTGGTATACATTTGGGGTTTTAAGTCCAAATTTCTGTATTACAAATTTCTCTGATACATTTCTTACATTATGACTTTCAGAAGTATCTTTATTCTTCCTAGAAAGAGTTTCCATCATTTTCGCCAATGCCTGTTCAGAAATGTAGCAAGAGCAGTAGCAAGAGCCTCCTGCTGCGTTGTTACCTCCTCTAACAAATAGCCCTTAAATTGCACATTCCCCTCTTCATCCATGTAAGTGTTTTTTATTGCTTCCGTTATTGAAATAAAAACCTGCCTTTTATCGTGTCTCTTTTGTAATGTATTTTTTACTTTTTCGTAAACTTGAGTTTTTGTTATTTCTTCGTGTAGTTTTGCAGGTTGGAATTTATCTTGAATAACAAAGGTTTGCTTAACCTTACCTGTAGTAGTAATTGCAGTTATGCAAATTATATTATTTTTTTTATCTTCAGCAGCTTTAACTTCGAATTGAAATCCCAATTTCTCCATCCTTTTTTATAGCTGTAGCTAGTGTTGTTTTATAATGTGTTGTGAAATAAAACTATATTGCGTTTCTCTGTAACCAAAGTTTATTTTAATTAATTACAAAACTTTTTATAATTTACATTACAGGTTTATTTTAATATGAAATCTTACCTGTAACCAAAGAAACAACACTATAAGTAACTATTTCACACCTTTTAACGTCAATAACTTATATTCAACTTGAAATTTAATAATCAATAATAATCACGTTTGATCACATTTAATAGTGGTCACAATTAGTCTTATTTTCATATGTTTATAACCTTCCCGCTATCACACCTGTTCTTTCGGGATAAATCAATTACAATTCAAATTATATTAAAAGAAGTTCGGCGAACATCTTTTACATATATATATATATATATATATATATATATATATATATATAGATATATTTCTCTCTGGATATAAAGGGTGTATTTTATTACGCCTGCTGGCCACCAATTTTATACACATAAAAAAACACAGTGCCCACTAAACATATATCGACTAATTATAAACTTTTGTTTAAACCTGTTTTAGATCAAAACACCTTAATAAACTCCAAATCTTAGCCAATTACGTGATGCGATTAACCAATGCTTGGGCTCTTGAGCAAAAATTAACTTTCAATAATGGCAAATCTAATTACATAATTTAAAAAAAAAAGGGAAAAATAAACTCCCTTTTTATAGGGCTACTATAGTAAAAAATAGTTTCACGTCTACAAATATATTTTCAATTAATAAATGATTTTCTACAGGCCATCGTCCCAGTTTCTGTATAGTTTTTGTTATTATTGAATTTCTGTAGTCTACATTCTGGTATTAGATGGTGAATGGTTTGTTATTGTGTGAAGTCGAGCCCAACAATGGCGAGCCCCTAATTTTATACCTATGAAGGTAACTGTTCACAGCTGCGTGTCCTGTGACTCCTTGTGTTGTGTAGAAGTCTGTCTATGAGTCAGTTTTAGTGAGAGAAGTCTGTAAGTGTGGGATGAATGAGCACAAATTTCGTGCTTTGTGTGTAGAGTTCCATCGTGCTTGCCATCGTTGTACTGCTTGTTTGTGTAGCATGTGTATTAAGTGTTTAATGTGGTCTTAATTAGTGTATAAAGTCGATATCTGTGTGAATGATATAAGCAGGGAAGTGTCTTTGGAAGCTGATTTGGCAGCCTTGTCTGATCTCAGGTATATCTGAGTGCCCTTTTATCCAAGTAAATGAAATCCAATTATTTCCATCAGTTTGTAGTTTGCTTAATAGCTTGTAAATTTTCTCGATAATCGGTGTGTGATGGGTATTAGCGATCATGTGTAACGAACATTGGCTGTCGGTCAGTACATTAATAGGTTTGTTAGTATTTTTTAAGTTGTTAATGTATTCTAGGGCTTTGAGGATGGCGAACTGTCCTAGTCTAGACTTTATAATTTATCAAAATCCCATTTTCAAATATTAGGCTAGCACACCCTAAAGTTTGCCATCCTTGCTACCATCTGAGTATATTTGAAAGTCTGTCGTGTTTTTAGAATTCAGGATAATTCTTGGATAATCTGCAGGATGTGGCCAGTCTTTGTAGTCAGTAATGTGTTCCACGTCATCCGATTTGAGGGTTTCAGTATCGGTCTTTGTGGATAATAAATGGAATTTACTTACATAAATAGCTAATATGCTTATGGGAACAATTTTGGCTAAGACGAAGACGGCTTCATCGGAGAGGGTTCGAAAGCCTTTAGCGATTTTAAGTGCCATCAGCCTTTGGACCCTTTCTAACTTTCTAATGTTGTACATTTTATTTAATGCATGATACCAAATTTCGATGCCGGCGATAGGCGAGAATGGGTAAAATCGCGCCCCTATACAGAATATCCAGAGCCTCAGTTTTTAACCCCCAGGTCGCTCTTGCCGCTAAGGAAAGGGAATTTATTAGTTTTATGAATTTGTTTTGTAGTATGTCTACGTGGGTGTTCTATGTTAGTTTTCTGTAAATGGTTATACCTAGGTATTTTATAATAGATACATGGCGAAGTTCAGAGTTTTGTATCTTTATTTGAAGTTGTGGGATTTGCCTTTTCCTAGTTATAACCATATAATTTGATTTGTGTGTGTTGAATGTCAGTTTGTGTGAATGTGCCCAGTTGTTTGTGTGATACGATTTCGATTAATGTTTGTAAGTGTTGAAAATATTGAGAAGTTAGAATAACAAGTATGTCATCTGCGGAAGCCAAAAGAGTTACATTAGGTGGTAATCTTTCTTTCAGTAGTGAATCAACTATTATGTTTAATAGCAGCGGAGAACAGCATGAGCCCTGGGGTGTTCCAATTGATTGATTACGTATCATTGTATAGTTTTTTGAAGCTAGACAAACAGATCTATCGCTCAGATAATCTCTCAGAATCCTGTAAATGTTTTTAGGGCATTGAAATCGTTTAAGGGCACTTCATATTGACGGCCACCATGCACTATCAAATGCTCCACTGATATCTAAAGATATTAGTACACTGTGCTGGATATTATCTAATGCATTTGGAACTATATGATTGACTTTGTAGGGTGCATGGGTGTAGGGTAACATTGATGTTGCCTTACAGCACTTAGGATGGCCGAACTGGCCGAAACATATGCATAAATAAACTTTTAACGAGAAAATATAGTGTTGAGACTTAATTGGTCGCCCTAATCCACATTTTTGTCAATTGGTTAGTCTCAAGAAGAAGGGAGAAAAATTAATAACTAATCATTAACAAATATAATATTAATAAGCAGCAACATATAAAATTACAAATAGATGTTTGATGTTAATTAACTGTTATTCATTGACAATGAATGATTTTAGTCTACAACATTGCCTGATATAACAAAAGAGATTCTTGAGGGAGTGAATGTTCTCGATTTTGAGCAATTCGACCCGTTTAAATCGATTGAATAGGGCAGATAGTGATGGCGGAAACCAGAATAAATCGGGCACCGGACCAAAATATGAAAAACATCTTCTAGCTCTCTTAAGTTGGAGATAGTGCAGGTTTCCTTCTGCTTGAAGTAATAATAAATATTATTAAACGTTAATTTTATAATGTAATTACCGGATAGTCTTAATTGCGCTAGTGTTTTGGTCATAGGGAAGGAGGCCTCTAGAGCAAGATATGGCTGGGCTTGATCCCTGTCTATGTACATAAGGGGCTATACCGGACTGTACCTTGTAGGGCTGACAAGTTATTGTTTATTGCGCTCTTCCGTGTGGCTTTTAAATATACTTAACGTTTCATCCATCACCAACAGGAATTCGCCTGCGTCCTGTAACTCCAGAATACCTTGTTTATTTACTAATGATAACAAAGAGCACAGCTGACTCACCCAATTAAACTTAACTTCCGATTTGCCCTTAATATATATTTTCCGCAATTCTTTAAAGCAAATTTTAGGTAGTCTTTGGTTACTCATTTATATTTTATTTTATTTTTTTTTTTACCAAAATGGCATGTTTTTGTTTAAGGAAAATAAACGTTTGAAAAAATTTAAATTTACCCTTTCTTGATAATCAGTATATCTTAACCCCCATAATTGTACATTGTAATGTAGTACGCTCATTGCAATTGCATTATTAATTTTTATTTTGCTATCCCAAGATCGCAATTTAGATTTTGCTCAGATTGAGATAACCGAACCTATCGCTGCTCTAGTTTTTGTTCAAAGTATTAGAGGCCTTATGAAATAAACCTGAGTTGGAAAATGGTATCCCTAGATAAATATATAGAAACTACTATAGCTGACGATGTCTGCACTGTATTACCAAAAATGGTGCTGGCAATTAATAACAGCAGTTTGAATATGACATAAATATAGATGATAAAATTACCATCCTCTAACAATTTGTGATCCTATCGTTATCTCGGTTGGTAATTTATCTGTGAGCAGTGTCATGTTCAAAAGCCTTAGAAGAATTTTTAAAAATATTGGTACATAAGCAAACTAGATCGGCAAACATAAAATGTAAAAAATACCTAAATACAAAACCAATTTACCTAAGTTGTTATAACTACTTGCTTAACTAATCTTTGCATAACAACAATCTAATTGTTTTAAACATTACAGATGTCTCTTTTGAATAGATTAAACGGTCTTAAAGCCTATAAAACCATGTGAGAGTTACTCAAGCAAGAGGGGGTAAGTTACTCAATATTGGAGTTACAATTAAAAATAAATGAACATGGCCAATGAGTGCAGACCATTATTGAAGTAGAAAGAAGAGAACGCTTTCGAACCTTTCTCCTCAAAAGGTACACATAATGTTTCACCGACGAGAAGATACAACAGTATAATGGTGAGTTTTCATATTATTTATTGCTATTTCATACAATGCATAACAATACTTAATTGTTAGAATAAAAAAATAAGATTTTTTTTTATCATTGAAGATGACATACAAGAGAAAGCAGAGAAATGCTTGTTATTTATTACCTTTGGCGAATAAATATATTAGTAGCTTAAATAATGGTCCTAGAAAAATATCAACGGCAAAAAGGAATGGATGTTTTGTTTTCAAAATGTGGTCTTTTATCGAAAACATTAAACTCTCATAAATTTAAATGGCAATTTCATGTGTGCACATATTGTAGGAGCAAATTTAATTCAAAATTTAGCTGTACATATAATTACGTGTGAAAATAAAAGCCGAAAAGTCAATAACAATGGAAAACTTCCAAACTCCGGCTGGGCCATCTTTAAAATAATCTGTTCCCAGTTCCAAATCACATTACCAACGGATACATTCGATACCTTTCCCCAGCACTAATAATGTGGAAAAAGGAATCAGTTATTAAAAAATATATAAACTTTATAATAAGAAGCAACTTGATGGGTTAAGAACATATGGACAAGGAAATAAAAAGGCTGCATTTGGTGATTCAGTGATAGACTTTTATTTTGAAAATCATAATATTGAAACTACACGAAAACATTTTTTAGAAATCAATAAAGAAAAGCTTATTGAGATTTTAACTTCATATTTGGCTGATTGGGACATATTTAAAATTAATTAACGCTTAGATTGTACATAAAAAAAAAAAAAATAATATCATAATCATAGCATAATGATAAGCATGAATAGTAAATAGAATAATAATAAAATATAATATTAACTTAATGGTAATTTTTACAATAAATTATTTGTTTTGAGTATATATTTATTTATTTATTAGCGTCACAGTCCTACAAGGACTCTGGCTTCTCTTTGGATCTTTCTCCACTCTCTTCTGTCTCGGGCAAGCATCATCCATTTTCTTCAAAACATCCTCCACCTGGTCCAGCCACCTATCCTCCAGCAGGCTTCTGGGAATCGAATCTCGAGGCATACGTGCAACATGCCCCAACCATCTGATTTGGCTTCCTCTTATTATCGATCCGGTTTATCATGTAGCTGGTAAAGCTCCTTATTAGAGCGAATCCTTCATTCTCCATGTTCGCTTAACGGTCCATATATCCTGCGGAGAATCTTTCTCTCCCACGCAAGCAGTTTTCTTTCTGAGGCCTTGGATACTACCCAGGTCTCGGAACCATATGTGACCACAGGTCTTATGACCTTCTCATAGAGTGTGATCATGGTCCTACAAGAGAGTGTTTTACAATTTAGTATTTTTCTCAAGGCAAAATTTTAAAGTATATAGCCAAAATATTAAGTGTTAATGAAAACAATGAAGCTGAATGATATAGGCATAGAATATCCATAGACCCATATACAAGCATGTGCGGTAACTATACAACAGATACTACAGAAAGACTATAGATTAAACTTTTATGGTCAAAATAAAGTGCTACATCATTATATTAAAGATGCTTTTTACTGACTAAGTCTGGAGGACTAAACTATAATTTACTAGACTAACATGGAATCTCTGTGAGTCTCTCTGTCTCTATTGGTATTTAGGGGAAATATATATGTTGAATATTCACTTTTATTTAGAAAGCCTTGTATATGCTCCTATTAATTAAGAACATATGTTTGATTGATTGCATTTGTTTTTTGTAGTTAATTCAGATTGTAGTTTTGTGACTGAAGATGATTAATAAACTTTAAAGACCGATTTACCTTTTAGGTAAGATTCTATTTGTAATTTTGTATGTTTAATATATTTGTTTTGTAATTAATGTTTTGTAATATAGTCAGGGAGGCCCTAAGAGTATTTTTAAAATAAAACTAAATAGTACTTGTATAGGTTTGATTCTAACAAAGAAGTTTATTTTTTTAATAATGCATAGTTCTTATAAGTGATAATATAGTAATCTTTGAATATTAATTCAGTTAGGTAAACCTTTTTTATTGAAATAATATTAGTATTTGTTTATTTTACAACCTCATTACTTGTATTTATTTAAATGTTTAATTAAAATAAGATAATGTCACTTAATAATATTTAATAGTAAAGGAAAGTAACTAATACTTGTTTTAATTTAAATGTTAGATATATTGTTATCAATAACATAACCTACTTGTTTTTAGTTTTTATTACTTAATTGTTTATTCACTGTAAATAGTTAAATATTCTTTTTATTCTATTTAATTGTATTTATAATGCAGTACAGTTGTTAAAAGAATGACATTATGATTGAAAAACAGATGTGAAAGAAAATATAACCTATTATAATCAGCTGGAGCCAATACCTCCTAAGAGTGTATATAATAAACACATGCGCCATCTGTGGCCGATTCGGCAACTACATTTTCAAACATTCGGGATTTCATCCTGAATTATTTAAAATACCATGTGTTAAGAATGCTTGCAAACCATTTACAAAAAATGGTCAGTATCGTAATGTTATGCTTACATTATCATCTGAAATAGTCCCTCTATGTTTCGACGAACATTATAATTGTGTTTTTAATAATTATTATTTAGAAGAGTTAATGGACAATGCAAAACCTTCTACATCAAAAGCTGAAACTATGACAGATCTGGGAAGTCAATTACAACTAATGAAGATAACTGAAAAGCTTAGTGTTAGGTTAGAATCTATTGAAAACAAACATATAAATATTTCCGGAGTACATGAACAATTTATTTTGGAAAAATTTAAAGGTAAAGAGAACGCTATAGAATGGATGGAGTTTTTGGAAAAAGAGTGTGAGAGGCATGAAGTAAAAACTGATGAAAAAAAAATAGTGTTGCGCTTATTTTTAAAAGACAATGCTTTAGATCGGTACAGCTCAACATTATGTAAACTGACGGTACAAAGTAAATGGAATGATTGGAGAACTTCATTTTTACAAATCTATAGTGACAACAGTTGGCGTAGCGTTCATTATACCTATAATTACAAATATATAAACGGCTCTTTATTAGATTATGATTTAAAAAAAGAAAGACTGCTATTAGAAACGGAACCATTTATGTCGGTTAGGTCACGCGTTAATCGTACAGTTGTAGGACTTCCACTTCACATTAAAGATTGTCTTGAAAAAGAGGCAATTCAAACAATAGTTGATGAACCAGTTTTGTAGAGAATCAAGCTTATCCAAAGGCGATAAAAGTGGACACAAGAACAATATCTAGTTCAACTAATCGCTTTTAGCAGGTCATTCTGAGATCAGAAAGTACTCCTACAACGAAAAACGGTACTGTAAAATACTTGAGCTGAAGAGTTACTCAGGTCGTTATCATCCACCTGAAATATGCTGGAATTAATTAACTCCAAAGGAAAACAAGTTAATTCAAATGAGGTCCAAGATGAAAAAAACGTAAGAACACACCACTAATTCGATTAAATATCAGAGTTAACAAGAATAAAGTTACTGGAGGTTATGAAAGTGGATCCAACATAACACTCGTAAATCATAAAATCATAGATGATATTAAAGATATAATGTTGGACAATGAACAAATATTTAAAACAATTAGTGGTGTGCAAAAGAGTTTTAATACGATAAAATTACCGAAAAAAATTCACTAAATAGAAGAAGAAATAGAAGCTTACGTAATTAGGAATGACAATTTTACATATGATGTATTATTGAGTTTTGACTCTATTCAGAAATACAAGATGAAAATTTAAATATTTTGCAACGTGTCAATGAAAATACAATAGAAAATTTAATAGAAACCAACTCATTATATAGAGATAGTAATGGAAAAGAAACTTTAGATTTTTCAGATAAATTGAATAATTTAGATCAAGAAAAAACTTTCCTTTGTGATAAATAAAAATTTACCAATATTTGCGAAACACAGAAATGACGTTGGCGAAGTGAAAAATCACGAAGCACACATAAAACTTTTGGAAAATAAATATATTTCGAAAAAACCTTACAGGTGTTCAATTCCAGGAATCAGGAAATAGAAACACAAATCAGCAAGTTATTGGAAGCAGGATTGATAGAAGAATCGCATTCCCCATTTGCGGCACTGTAATATTGGCATAGCAGAAAGAAGACAACATAAGATCGAGGTTATGTATTGATTTCCGGAATATCAACAAAATTTTAGTTCCAGAATAGCAACCGTTTCTAAGGATTGAGGACATAATTGTAAAAACTCGAAACTGTAAATGGTATTTTTTTTTTTTATATTAGTTCTGCATTTTGATCTATCCCTGTAAGATAAAAGGATCGCCAAAAGACGCCATGTGTAACGCAAAATGGCCATTACCAGTGGAAGCGGCTACCTCTTGGCCTCAAAATTTCACCTGTAATTTTTCAACGTAGTCTAGCTAATACATTTCACCGTTGTGGATTTCATGACTTTTGCTTGAATTACATTGATGAAATCTTGATATTCTCTCAGAGTTTCGATGAACACCTACTTCACATTGACAAACTTGTGGAAGCAATTAGATTGGAGGTATTTCGATTAAAGTTATCAAAATGCAATTTCGCACAGTCTTCTGTAAAGTATTTGGGGCATATAATAGAACATAACACTGTTAGACCTCACCATGATAACCTGAAATCAATTAGAGACTTTCCAAAACCTCAAAATAAGAAAAAGTCCGTCAATTTTTTGGTAAAATAAATTTTCATCACAAATACATTTCAGATTACACAAAAATGCTTGAAACAATCCATAACCTTTTTGCGAAACAATACTGATTTCAATGTGAAACTTTTACAATCATAAGGCAATACTTATGCCAAGCCCAATTTTGTCAATATTTGATCCTGATAAGACAACTTTTCTTTTTACTGACGCCAGTACCCTTGGTGTCGGCTCCTTTTTAAAGCAGATTAAACAGAACAGATGAATTGCTCCCAGTGGCATACTTTTCTGAGAAATTCACTCCCGAGCAGGCAAAGAAAAAAGCAATTTATCTTGAATGTTTAGCAATAAGAGAAGAAATCCGTTATTGGCAACATTGGTTATTAGGCCATAAGTTCCAAGTAATTTCGGATCATAAAATCTTTGAAAATCTAAAAATCAAAACTAGAACAGATGAGGAGTTGGGGGAATTAGTATATTACCTATCACAATATGATTTCACATTACATTATTCCCCAGCCTGGGGGCCGGGATGGCCGAGTGGGCAAAGACAGTTGCAATAGGTAATCAAAGTTTAACAACGTCGAGCGTGTTTAGCACTTGGATGGGTACCGCCCCAGTTGGGTGGCCACCCGCCGATGAAAGCCACGAAGTCCAAACTCCCCCCTCCCCCCGGGCGTGATGAGGCCAGTCAGTCTACTGGAGACGTCTCATTACAGGTCCTCCAAGGTCAACGGGGGTTATAAGTTGTGTCAATCACCCGACTGTGTAAAAATCTACCTGATTACGAAACCAAAAACTAGCCTCGGAACTGATAGTCTAAAACTGGTAACTAACGACCCCGGCTTTGTATAAAGGACTCCGTCTTGCCTCGTAGAATGTTCGGAGCTTATACAGACCTGGAGCCGCCCAAACAGTAGTGGAGGAAGCTAAAAGGTACGCTACTGACATAATAGCCGTACAAGAAGTTAGGTGGCGCGAGAATGGTGAACTCACTATCGATGGGTACACGATATTCTACAGTGGAAGGAATAAACAAAACATTACCGGAGGAACTGCCTTTATAGTAAGCCCCAAGGCTCGGAATTCAATCCTAAGCTTCGTCCATATTAGCGATCGGATAAGTGTGCTTAGATTCAAAGGAAGATGGTGTAACATCTCAATCATAAACGTTTACGCACCAACCGAACACAAGGACGATGATATGAAAGACGATTTCTATGAGCAGCTTGAGCAAGTGTACGATGGTATTCAACGGTATGACGTAAAATTAGTCATCGGGGATTTCAATGCTAAGATCGGAAGGGAGCGTCAGTTTCGGCCAACTATTCGACCGCACAGTCTTCATGAAACGAGCAGCGAAAATGGAGTAAGATGTGTAAGTTTCGCAGCTGCTAAAAATCTGGTAGTCAGCAGCACCAAGTTCCCGCATAAGGAGATTCATAAGTATACATAAACAAGTACTGAGGACAGGTGGAGGAACCAGATCGACCACGTGTTGATCGACAAGCAACACCAAAGCTCCATTCAAGATGTGAGGAGCTTTAGGGTTAACTGTGGTTTGGACCATGCCTTGGTGATACTCAAGTTTAACCAAAGGCTTAGACAAATCCAGAAGACAGATAGCGAACTGAAACGACTAAATCCAAAGACTAAAGGATCCGGAGACCTAATCAAGATTCCAAATAGAGCTCTCCAATAAATTCGAGCTTCTCGACCTAGAGAGTACGCCAATTGAGAGTCTAACTAACTAACTCTGTTGGCGCTATGGTCCCTGTAGGACCTTGGGCCCCTCAACAATCTTCCTCCATTCGGCTCGATCCTCTGCCACGCTCTTCCATTCCACCAATCCCATCAGTCGAAGATCTGCCTCCACATCTTCCTGCCATCGCAGTCTAGGTCTGCCTCTTTCTCTTTTACCGTCCGGGCGTCCTTCCTTTATTATTTGATTCGGGTTTCTTCATTGACCCATCCGTTGTAAGTGCCCCAACCATATTATTCTACCTTTTTTGATACAGGAAACTAGGTCTGGATCCTCGTACAGGTCCCTGAGTTTCCTATTTGTTTTTATTCGAAACTTATTTGTATCTATCCTGGTTGGGCCATATATTTTTCTTTGGATCTTTCTCTCCCATGCATTTAGAAGTCTCTCCCGATGTTTGTTAAGGTCCACGCTTCGCCACCATACATCACCACTGGTCGGAGTATCGTCTTGTAGACTCTTTTTTTAATGTTCCGGGATATTTCTCGGTTTTGGAAAATTCTCTTTAAAGACCAGTAGCACCTGTTGCCTCTTTGGATCCTCGCTTTGATCTCATCCTCTACTTTATTGATACGTGTCACAATTGTGCCAAGATATTTAAATTTTTCAACATCTTCGAAATTATACCCTCCATTTACCAGTGATCCAACAGAATCCCGTTTCCTGGACGTGTACATGTATTTGGTCTTGCTTTCATTTATTTCCAGTTCCATTTGTTTTGCAGCTTCTTCGCATTTTTCGAAGATTCCTATAAGCAAATCTTGGGATCTTGCTGTTGTGACCACATCATCGGCAAACGCGAGGAGCTGTATTTTTTCATCATAAATGCACCCTTTCCTGCTACCTTGCACTGACCTGATAACTGTTTCCAGTGCTAGATTGAACCGTACTGGTGATAGGGGGTCTCCTTGCCTTACACCTTTATGTATCGAAAAGCCAGTGGTGAGTTCTCCCTGGACCTTCACCTCTGCGCCTGGACGCCTCTGCTGTTCTTTAAGGTCTCTTACAGCTTGTTTCGGTCTATACTGTCAATTGAGAGTCACTGGACGGAAATTGAAAAGGTCTTGAAGGAGACAGCGAACAAGGTGATTGTAGTCCAAGCCAAACGTCAACCAAAGAAATGGTACACGGAGGAATGCCCTAAGGCTGTGGAGGATAAAAGGGCTCTGAAGAACCTAAGCGTAGGCAAAAGAGACAAAGAATCCCGAGATACGAAGCTGCTCAGACAGCAGTAAACAAGACACTGAGAAAGGCAAAGAGAGAATTCTTGTCTCAAAAACTCAAGCAGATTGAAGATAACTGGCAGGGCGGTAAAATATGTGAATTCTATGCTGACATCAGGAAAGGGAGAACCGAATACATGGGTAGGAGCACTCAAATGAAAAACAAACAAGGCAAACTGACAGCAGTTAAAGACGAAGTGCTCGGAATCTGGAAGGATTATTTTGAGCAGCTGCTGATCAGTGAAGATCCCTCAGAGGATGAGGACATGGACCACGCTGAGGACCATCCCAGTGATGTGGTAGAGGAGCCGGATCTACTGGATGTACAGATGGCGATAGAGAAGGTAAAGCGGCGAAAAGCCCCTGGTATAGATAGCTTACCTGGTGAGCTATTCAAGGAAGGGGGTGAGTCACTGACGAGCCATTTACACCAGCTCATCCTGAAAATATGGAGAGAGGAAAAGATCCCGAACGTATGGAACACAGGTCTCTTATGCCCAATTCTGAAAAAGGGATCCATGTACGAGTGCGAAAACTATAGAGGAATAGCACTACTCCCTGTCGCATACAAAATCCTGACCTACATAATTCTAAACAGAATGAACCCGTACTATGAAAAGGCACTTGGCGACTACCAAGCAGGGTTCAGGAGAGGAAGAAGCACGTCCGATCAGATCTTCATCCTAAAACAGATACTCGAGAAACGTTGGGAAATAAATCAAGATGTGCACGCCTTATTCATCGACTTCAAAGCAGCCTACGACTCGGTCGACAGGAGCTGTCTTTGGAAATACTGACGGAGCTGGGTTTACCAGGGAAATTGGTAGGATTGACACGGGCGTGTATTAATGGATGCCGATGCCGAGTCCTGGTACAAGGAGAAATGACTGAAAGCTTTGACGTGAAGTCAGGATTAAGACAAGGCGATTGCCTATCCCCGATGCTGTTCAATCTGGCCTTGGAAAAAGTTATCCGAGAATGTACCAAGGCAAGCGAAAAAGTGTATGTGGGGAAAATGCATAAGTTCCTCGCCTATGCGGATGACGTGACTGTGCTAGGAAGTAAGAAAGAAGACATTCAGTCACTCGCCGGTTCCCTGATCACTTCAGCGAGAGACATAGGCTTACAAGTTAATCAAAATAAGACGAAGTACATGGTAGTAAGCCGGAACCTACACGTAATCGACGATATAAGTGTAGGAAGCTATACCTTCCCTCAAGTAGATAACTTCAAATACCTCGGATCTACAGTAACCTCAATAAACTACCAACTAACAGAGGTGAATCAACGAATAGCCAGTGCCAATCGTACGTTCTTCTCGGTTTCTCGAGTCCTCAGATCTATGAAAATCTGCCACCCACTGAACATTAGGGTCTACAACACAATAATCAAACCCGTGCTAATGTATGGGTGCGAAACTTGGACACTGACCAGCACCTTACAAGCAAGAATCGAAAGATTAACAGGGAAACCCAACAATCGATAGCGCACGATATGAAAGCTAAGAGGTTAAAATGGGCGGGACACGTGGCAAGAAGCAACCCATCAGGCTCTCTCAACATAACGATGAATGCAACAGTAGTCGGTACCCGACCGCGAGGGAGACCCAGAATGAGATGGGTTGATATAATCAAGAAAGAAGCCACCGAACATCGAGTGGTGAACTGGAAAACCATCGCCCAAGATAGACAGAGGTGGAATAGGCTAGTTGAGGCGGCTAAAGATCTTCAAGGTCTGTGAGCCAACCGAAAAAAAAAAAAATTCTCTTGGAAAATCAAATTCTTGATAATTCTACAAATCCAGTATTAAAATGTTTTGAAAAAAGTAATAACGTACTTCAAACAGTGAACTTAATAAAAATGGATGTGTTGAAGCGTGACCAGGAAGATAATCAAAACGAAACCAAGTCCGTCGAAAATGTTTTCAAAAAAGGTGATTTTTTAAAAAGACAAAAGAGAACGCATATTTCTCCCCCCCCCCCCCACATACATAAGCCTTATATAGTACTGATAAACCAGTTTACTGGTTTAGCTGTTTCATTCAAGTTCATTCATAATTGTCGTTGATGTTGGAGGAATAGCGGTGGCTCCACTCTTTTATAGCCCGCATGCAGTGGTGGGGAGATGACGTTCGCTACTTGTTATCTACTTGAAAGGGGGGCAGACATGAGCCGGCACTGATTACGATACCTTGAGCGGGTCGACGGGCCTGTTATCTGTTTAAAAGGATGCCGCCCAGACATCAAGACGACAAAGAACCATTCATAGCACTTGTACATTGTACATACATAGTGCGAGCTCTGCACTATGATAATCGAGGAGTTAAAATTTACTTATCGATGATCAGTCAGCGTTTTGTAAGCCGCCCAGTAATATTTTATCAATGTCAGCAGATGAATTGCTATTTATATTTGAAAGGATGCCGCCCCGAGTAGGTTTGTCGAGGAATGGTAACATCCGCCCGGGTGCAATCGAGCTCCTCTTTGATGTTATGTAAGGAGTCGTCTTTTGAATTCATTGACCAAGCTTAGTAAAAGCGAGGAATTTATTTTTTTCCGCGGCAACACCGGACGGTCTCGAGTTAAGAGGTGTGTAGGAGTTATTTTTAAATTTTGGACAATAATGAGATACGGTTTTGAAGGTCGCTGATTTAATGTTGGATTAACGATCTAAATTCAAGATATCTGTACTTTTACCGTTTTAAATATAAAAATCACATCGATATTAAAAAATACGGGCAATGGAATGAGTGAGATGTGGCAGCATCGCTTTGTTTACATTCGAGCTGCCATCGATCCCGGACGATCATCGATCATCGGGAGGGGTGTTCTGGGGCCAATTTAGAGGCAACCTCCCTGACTGGTAAGGTGTATAGAGATGTTAGAGAACCATTACTCCTCCTCCTAGAATTGATTGAAGGATAAAATAGCGTGAATGTAATTGAAGGCTACTACCTAGTACGAACGAAAGTCGGTAAATCAGTAAATTAAAGAAGAAATTATTTCTTAAATAAAAAGCCAATTATTTATTTTTACTTTTACTTACCTATATATGATATATATAGTAATTGGAAGTATTGCGATCGTGAAAAATTTCGACTTCCGGTTTTCAACGGAAATACACGTTTTGGGGTCACCTGAGTCCAAATGACCAAGTCCCGCGAAATGGCATGACTGTAAAAATTTCATCAAAATTGATTAACTGGAGGGGGGGACTTTACTTAATAAATTTTGTATCATTTTCATGTGTTTCTTTTATTTACTCAAAAACGGCATTAAAGATTTTGATCAAACTGGGTATTTGATGTATGTATATGCCCGAGATATGACTGTAAATATTTCATCAAAATTTATAAACCGGAGGGAGGACTTTACCTAATAAATTTTGTCTCGTTTTCACAGGTTTTTTTTATTTACTAAAAAACGGCATTAAAAATTTTGATCAAACTGTATTTTGATGTATATATATGCGAAAGATGTGATACCCAACATTTCATCAAAATTGGTCAAACGAAGGGGGCACTTTATCTCATAACTCTTTTACAACTTTTTACCTTTTTTTTCGATTATCTCAAAAACGGCTTTAGCTTTTTGCATCAAATTCGTCGTGTTTATTTTATTTTTACTTTCACTTACCTATATATGAAATATAAAGTAAGGAAAGTATTGCGATCGTGAAAAATTCCGACGGTTTTCAACGGAAATACACGTTTTGAGGTCCCCTGAGTCCAAATAACCAAGTCCCGCGAAATGGTCTGTGTGTGTGTGTATATGAACAGACTAGCTCAAAAACTATAAATCGTACGAACCTCAAATTGGGTATTTGGTGTATGAATATGCCCGCGATGTAAAAAGCAAAAATTTTATTAAAATTGGCCAAACGGAGGGGGTACTTTATTTAAAGAATTTTGTCTAATTTTTACGTTTTTTTCGATTTTCTCAAAAACGGCTCTAACGATTTTGATTAAACTTAATAGGGGGCTCTTTATTTCATAACTTTTTTCCAATTTTTACATTTCTTCGATCATTTCAAAAACGGCTTTAATGATTTTGATAAAATTAATAATTTTTAATCAAAATCAAGTCATCTTTTTACTTTCACTTACCTACATATGAAATATATAGTAAGTGGAAGTATTGCGATCGTGAAAAATTTCGACTTCCGGTTTTCAACGGAAGTACACGTATTGGGACCCCCTGAGTCGAAATAACCAAGTCCCGCGAAATGGTCTGTGTGTGTGTGTGTGTGTGTGTGTGTGTGTGTGTGTGTGTGTGTGTGTGTGTGTGTGTGTTTGTGTGTGTGTGAACAGACTAGCACAAAAACTATAAAACGTGGGAACCTAAAATTGGGTATTTAGTGTAGGTATATGCCCGCGATGTGACAACAAAAATTTCATCAAAATTGCTCAAAGGGAGGGGGTACTTTATTTATTAACTTTTTACGTTTTTTTCGATTTTCTCAAATACGGCTCTAACGATATTGATTAAACTGAGTATTTGATCTATTTATATGCCTGAGATATGACTTTAGAACTTTCATCAAAATTGATTATCCGGAAGGAGGATTTTACTTAATAAATTTTGTATCATTTTCACGTGTTTTTTTATTTACTCAAATACGGCTTTAACGGTTTTGAAGAAACTGGGTATTTGATGTATGCATATGCCCGAGATACGACTGTAAAAATTTCATCAAAATTGATCAACCGGAGGGGGGACTTTACATAATAAATTTTGTACCAATTTGCACGTGTACATATTTTTTATTTACTCAAAAACGGCTTTAACGATTTTGAAGAAACTGGGTATTTAATGAATGTATATACCAAATATGTAAAAGCCAACATTTCATCAAAATTGGTCCAACTGAGGGGGCACTTTATTTCATGACTTTTTCCAATTTTTACCTTTTTTTTGATTATCTCAAAAACGGCTTTAACGATCTTTATTAAATTCGTCGTGTTTATTGAAAATTAGGTTTTCTTTAATATCAGGTAAGCTTTATCATTATTAAAATGTTCTGAGGGGTCTTTTTTTTGGGGGGGCCTTTTTTGTGTTTTTGTTTCTTTCTTATAAAGTACCTTTGTTTTTGTTTACATGCAGAAATTAACTGTCTCTCGTTACGCCTAAAAATAAGAAATGGCTAAATATGAGATATGATAAAAATAAAGAAAACATAAGGAGGAGAAAAAAAGAAAAATATTCAGTTAACTCATAAAACTCGTTGAGCCCACGCATGAGAAGTACTCCTTTAATGACAGACCATTGTTCATAATTAAAGCAGTTCTGTTCATTTGGAAAGTGGCAATTAACAAAACGCATTAATTTCTAATCTAAGTAAGTTGGTAAGTGAAAGTTGTGTGTTGCGAGCACGCACCAGATTTTTATAATTTGGTTTTAAAAGAAAAAATTTATTTTATTTTCATGCTGATATTTCTTTAGTCTTACAGCATCCCAACAGTTTATTGGGAATAGGTGTAAGGTTGTGTTATTCTTACAAAACAGTTGGGGTCACCTGTGGTATAGTGGTTAGCATGGCAGCTTAGGTCGCAGGTTCCCACCCAGCGGTGGTATAGAATATTACAAAGCCTTTCCAATGGAACATTCTAAAAATCTATGTTATATTTAACAAATATTAAGTTTATTTTATCTTATAATGGCCGTGGGGGCCAAGGTCCTCCATCATCAAGGATATGTCTTTTATCATCGAAAGATCTTTGTTTGTTTTAATAGTAAATACATTATGGTTGAATGATCTGAAGTTTGTAACATCATGTTTACATTGTATGTTATTATTTAAACAGGTAACATAATGTTCAAATTTGATTTTATTTTTTAACAGTAGATTTACTAATTCCTTTTTTTTTGTTTTTTATAATTTTGTTTTTAATGTCTATTGTAGACCTTAAGGCTACAAATTTATGAATAATTTCACCATTAACCTCATCTTTAAACTTACCCATTACTTCCTTATTCTTAACATTATATAATTTATGGTTTGGAGGATAATCTGAAGTATCTAAGTAATCATTCATACTTACCATTTCTTCGTAGAAGTCTTCAGTACATATAGAATTAATGAACGAGTCAGTATCCATATACAGTAGCTTAACATTTGTCCATACGTTTTCAAGATTACGTCATAATGATATTTATACATAATGTTTTTTGATATATCTAATATTGACATTCCAACGTATATTGGTTTATCAAATTTTATTTTAGTCTTTTCCATATGAACAAGAGCCAAATTCTCAGAATAAATTGTACGGTCCTTAAAATTTGGTTTAGATTTCTCTAGCTTCCTAGGGTCTGAATCTTATAAAATTATAAAAAAGATATGAAAACCAAAGAAAAAATGTCGGATCGAAGAAGTTCGAATAAAAGAAAATATATATAAACATTGGTAAATTTATATGTAAAAGTTGTAAAAATATAGAAGATACATTAGAATTGTTAGCTAGTTAGTCGCCCCATAGACTATGACGGATATGGTGAGGGGTAGTGGGGGGAGAAACCTCCCGCTTTTACTAAGTTTAGTCAATGAATTCAAATGATGAATTATGAATGAAACAGCTGAACCAGTAAACTGGTTTATCAGTACTATATAAGGCTTATGTATGTGGTGGGGGGGAGAAAGCTTGATCGATGAATTCAATTGATAATTTATGAATGATACAGCTGAGTAAATATAGCCTTGCTACAGCACGATGTAAAAAAAGCGCTGTTGCCACATCTACAATCCAACGTTGCCATGTTGGACATCTCACATCCGTTGACCCCTTGAAACCTCATAACACACCTCAAGGACACCCCCCCCCTAACCCAAGAACAACACCCCCCTCACCCTAGAACAACACCCCCCTCGCCCTCATAAGGTCGGTCAATGACCCTCAAGGTCACAGATAGCTCTGCTACAGCAGGCACAAGGACATTTCCTTCGTGCTCCTGCTCAACCGGCCAATATTAACTACTCCTATCATTATTAAAAAATGAAATATTAATATTTAATGCAGAAAATTATAGTTTAATCGAATTCAGTGAAAGTTTCTTGCCTACTACAATACATAGTATACAATACTACTGTAGCAAAAATTCATTTAATTTATTTAAGATTTTAACAATTTTCATGTAAATTCTACATTTTTACAACTTTTATATAAATTTAACAAAGTTTATGTCAATCAACCATATATTTTCTTTTAATCTGACTTCTACGATCGGATATTTTTTCTTTGGTTTTCATATAACTTTATAGGATTTCAACAATTTTCTTACATGTTATTGCGTATCTTCTACATTTTTATAACAAATAAACATATAACTTCTTTATATCCTACTTTTTCGTACTGATATTTTTTCTTTTAATTTCGTATATGTCCTGTCATTTTGTTAGATTTTAACAATTTTCATGTAAATTCTACATTTTTACAACTTTTATATAAATTTAACAAAGTTTATGTCAAACAACCATATATTTTCTTTTAATCCGACTTCTACGATCGGATATTTTTTCTTTGGTTTTCATATAACTTTATAGGATTTTAACAATTTTCTTACATATTATTGCGTATCTTCTACATTTTTATAACAAATAAACATATAATTTCTTTATATCTTACTTTTTCGTACTGATATTTTTTCTTTTAATTTCGTATATGTCCTCTCATTTTGTTAGATTTTAACAATTTTCATGTAAATTCTAAATTTTTACAACTTTTATATAAATTTAACAAAGTTTATGTCAAACAACCAAAATTAATTACATTTTATTCTCTGTTAGTAGTTAAAAATTAATACAAATAGTGTTCAAATACTTTTTTTGTCTAGTGTATACTACTATAGATAGTATTTTTCAATAATACCTCTCTTTGTATTTTAGATGCCCATGTTTATGGAATTTGAAAATCTAAATGAAGATTACTATGAGATAATTAGCATCGCAGGAGGGAGGGCGATTTTAAGACTATATGGATATTACATAGAAACAATACTGCCGGACTACATACTCCGGAATATAACAAATATCATTCTTCCGGCCCTGTTGTCAATAATAGTAATGAACAACAACATAATTTTATTAATAGTTAAATTGTTTTCTAAACTATCCATGATTGGCCTTTGAAATTATTTATATACTGTTTATGATGGGTAATATAGCTATTTAAACTATTAGCAACTGTTAGCTGTTGGTAATTATGATTCTGAGTAACAAAATGATATATATTTACAGTGTATAGTTGAATTCAAAGATTATTTTATATGTATACATAGATTAATCAAAAATGTTTTGAAATTTATTAATATATTTATACACATATTTTTTTTTTATTTGTTTGTTTAACTTCCCTTTATGTTAATGTTAATTATTACAATTGTTAATATTTTTTTAATATTTATGGTTTGTTAATGAACCCTTTGTGATTAGTTTCAAATACTATATTTCATTTAATTATATATATTTGTAAATTATACTCCCACCATATGTTCTGATACCATATGTTTTGTTTAATCTATTTGAGGTTATTTAATTAGACTTTTAAAGACTGTATTAGTTTATTGTTAGTAGGCAAATAACGTTGTAAATTAATTATTCTTTCAGGTATGTTTATCTTTTATTGTTGTTTATTTTGTTATATAGTTTATTCTGTTTCTTATTCAAATAAATTCTTTCAGAACAAGAACATTAATTCTCGTCATTTGAAATCCTACTTACAAATTAATTTACAAGGTTATTTCACAAAAGGGATCATGAATAAAGAAGATGCCAGATTGTTTGTACATATTGTTAAGACAACCGAAACAGAGTTCATTATAGTAGGTTTATCAGAGGACAAGGAAGTGTGGTGCAAGTTACCGGAGGAGTACAAGAATTTAAAAGACCATAAGGTATTGTGCAATAAACCAACTATTTCTAGAGCTATTGCTGCAATAAAACCCATTAATGGGTTTCGTAAGATAGGACTAAAGATTGATGCGAATTTAAAAAAAGAATATTTTGATGAAGATGACAACCTTAGTTATAAGGGGATTCTCTTAGAAGAAAATTTGCTTCCTCATACTACCCCAGTTTTTCAAAATTCTGAAGAGGAAAATTTTTTAATGAAAAGAGTGAAAGAGCTGGAGAAAAGGTTAGATTCGAATGAGGAAGTGAATATGCATGACATAGAAAAAAAGTTTGTTTTAGAAAAGTTAGGGAAAAATCAAAACCCTACAGAATGGTTAGATAGATTTTTAAGTGAGTGTTCGAGGTATAAAGTAAACAGTGAGGTAAAAATAATAGAAGCTCTTAGGTTTTTTGTTGATGGTCCATCAAAAGATTGGTATGAGTCGAATTTAAAGAAAATTGGACTCATAAATTGGTCTGCTTGGAAAAACTCCTTCTTGACAGTATTTGTCGATAAAGGCTGGAAAAAAATTAGGAAAGCTTATTCCTACAAATATTTGGGAGGAACACTTGTGGATTATGCTTTAACCAAAGAACGATTATGTCTAGAAGCTGAAAGTAATGGAACCGTTTTATCAAGAATAAACATGATTGTAGTTGGTCTACCAATAGAAGTGCAAAATGAGCTTGATCGAGAAGAGATCACCGATACGGAACGTCTGTTTACTGAACTCAGAAAACTAGATGATTCATTTTCTAACAAAAAGGGATTCCAGACTTCTAACCAACCATATGTTGATAAATTTTTAGATAAGTCTAGAAATAAGAATAATGAACTAAGAAAACCATGTTTCATGTGTGAATCACTTGGATGGCCAAACCGGTTTCATCTTTCAAAAGAATGTAGAAACAAATCCATCTACGCCTCCAAATCGAAACAGGTAAACTTTCATGAAGGTGATACCAATACACGTGAAGTAGCAGAGGTGATGAACGTAAATACCGAAAACAAATCTTTAAACTAAAAGGCCCGGAGAAGTTGAACCCTTTGATCAGAATAAGTGTCCTAGTGGATGATAAGATGAAGATAAAGCCAGTTTATGACAGTGGGAGCAATATAAGCCTTATAAGTCAAAGACTTGTTAACCTTTTAAAATCAAGCCTCATAAAGCATGACAGTGCTTTTAAATTGATCAATGGATTCAACTTTAGTTCGGCCCGGGCAAACATTACCTTAAAAATTGGAAATATTAAAAACGTTTTTAACACTTATGTGATAAAAAACAATGAGTTTTCATATGATTTACTGTTAGGTCTTGATGCCATTACCAAGTTTAAGCTGATACAAGATGAGAACTTAAATATTTTGCAACGCACTGGAGATGAACAAGTTACAAAAATAGATGATATGCCTGTTTCAGATTATTTAGAAGTAAATTTTACAGATGTTTCACAAGCATTAAAGATAGATAATTTAATAGATGATTCAAAGATGCCATTTTTAGATGATTTAAAGATGACTGATTTAGAAGCTTTAGAAGATTTTTCAAAGAAGAAAGATTCACAAGATGTAGAAAACATTTCGGAGAAATTCCTTCCTGCTCATCTTGATCAGGATTTCAATATGATTAATTTAACGAATGGCACTATCATTCAAGCAAAATTGGATCATATTAACGAAAGAGAAAAAAGGATAGAAATTTTAGAATTGCTAGGCAAATATCAGCATGTTTTTGCTTCTGATAAATTTGATGTTGGAAGAGTGAAGTCAGGAAAAGCAGAAATTAAATTAATTAGAGATGAATATGTAACATCTAGGGCATACAAATGTTCTATTCCAGATGAAATAGAAATTAGATCGCAGATTAAGCAATTGTTGCAGTCAGATCTGATAGAGGAGTCTGATTCACCATTTGCTTCACCGGTAACCCTAGCTTATGAGAAAGATGATGGACGTAAGTCAAGACTATGTATAGATTTTCGAAATTTAAACAAACTTGTAGTACCTAAATGCTTTCCCTTCCCTACAATCAATGACGTAATTGATAAAATATCCAACTGCAAATATTTTACAGCAGTAGATGTAAATTCTGCTTTTTGGAGTATTCCGTTAAAAGAATCAGACCGAGAAAAAACATCTTTTATTACAAAATATGGAAAATTTAAGTGGAAAGTTCTTCCTTTTGGTTATAAAAATGCCCCTGCTATTTTTCAACGTATTCTGTCAAGCACGTTAAGAAGGAATAATTTAGACGACTTCTGCATTAATTATATTGATGACATTTTGATATTTTCAAAGACCTGGTCTGACCATATTCATCATCTTGAAACATTTCTACAAGTCATTGGAGACGAAGGTTACAAACTGAAATTAGAAAAATGCAAATTCGCTTCAAGTTCAGTCAAATATTTAGGTCATTTTATTCAAGAAAATAAAATATCACCGGCACAAGAAAATTTGACTGCAATAAAAAATCTGAAGAGACCAACAGATAAGTCAGGTGTTCGCAGTGTATAAGGGTCTATAAATTTTTATTTGAAATATATTGAAAACAGTGCGCAAAAATTTGAACCATTACACCGGCTATTACGGAAGAATGTTAAATTTCAGTGGTCGGATGACTGCGAAAAGAGTTTTAATTTAATTAAAGATTATCTGTGTTCTTCCCCAATACTATCTATATACGACTTAAATAAGGATGTATATATTACCTACAATACTAAAGATCGCGGGTTCAATTCCAGCGGTGGCCCTAGGATTTTTTAATGGGAGTAAAAAATCCTTAGCTATGCCGCCCCTAAAATGGAGGTCCCGAGCCTGTACGATGTCAGGTACTCGTTAAAGATCCCTATCCTAATTATACCTGGATAGGCAAAATTTAGGACTCCCACTGTCCGATTAGCCTAAGTAGCATAAAAATGGACGTTAAACAAACAAACAAACAAACAAGGATGTATATATTGAAACTGACGCCAGCTATAATGGCATCGGGGCTTGTTTGAAGCAGCCTCAACTTGATGGAATATTACATCCAGTCGCCTATTTTTCCAGAAAGCTATCGGCAAGAGAAAAAAAAATGCACATTATTCATCTCGATTGCAAGGCGATTAAAGATGCCATAAAATATTGGCAGTACTATCTTATTGGTAGACCATTCTATGTTTGTAGTGATCATAAACCCCTAGAAAAGTTAAAAACTAAGGCTCGCACGGATGAAACATTAGGTGAATTAGTGCATTACCTCTCTCAATTCAATTTTAAAATAATTTACAAAAAAGGCAAAGACAATATTTTAGCTGATCTGCTATCCAGGCAACCAGTTCTAGAGTACTTTGAGAATGACGATGCTATTCAGGTTGTGAATTTAATAGAACTACAAGAAATTATACTAGACTAAAAGAATAATGCTGATGAACTAACTTCAGCGAAGAACACGGAAACACGTCACGACATTAATTACAAAATAATAGGAGAGAGAGCCAGAATATTTGTATCTGCTACATTTGGTTTGAAATTAATCAGCAAAGTCCATGACTATTACGGTCATATCGGGGTAGCACAATTAAGAGATAAAATTAGACCTTTTTATTACTTTAAGAATTTGGATAAACTGATAAGTGATTTCTGTAAACGGTGTTCAATTTGCAGGGAAAATAAAATCCGCAGGGGCAGGACTATAGGACTTATGTCACGACTGGGTCCGGCTACCGCTCCATACGAAATAATGTCAATTGATTCTGTTGGAGGTTTTGCTGGTAACAGAAGCTCTAAGAATTATATACATATTTTGGTTGACCACTTTAGCCGATACGCTTGGATTTCAACTACGAAAGGTCAATGTTCAAAAGACTTTGTAAATCTAATTGCTCCTATTGCTAAAACAAACAATATCAAGTTAATTTTGGCGGATCAGTACACAGGTATAAACTCTAAAGTTCTTAAAAAGTATCTTAAGCAAATGGGAATACAGTTAGTGTTTACCGCAATTGATTGTCCGAGTTCGAATGGTCTCAATGAGCGTTTGAATCAGACACTCGTCAACAGAATCAGATGCAAAATCAATGGAGGGGATAAACGAGCTTGGTCGACCATAGCACAGCAGAGTTGGGCGTATTCGTATTCGCGAATACGAATACGAATATTAGCAAAAGCACTCTTAACCTGCGAATACGAATACGAATATTCGTATTCGCATATAGGAATACGAATTTATTTGTATTCGCAAATTTAAATACGAATATTCGATTATTCGCAGGGAAAATCTGCGAATATTCGATTATTCGCAGGGAAAATCTGCGAATAATCGTATTCTCACAGCTGAAATACTCAAATTCGTTCGTATTTACTCGAGAAAAATATAAATACACTCGTATTCACTGCAAAAATATACCAATACTCTCCTATTCCGGGGAAAAAAAGAACGAAGAAATTTGCATTCGCAGGTCAAAAATGGGAATTCGGCTATATCCTCAAAATCTCAACAATATCATAGGAAGAAATGAAAATAAATTATATGTTCTTTGATATTTTTGATTATGAACTTTGATATTTTTGATGATTACCTTGAAATATCTAAATATTTAATTGCTGTGTGTAAATTGGGTTTTCCCGTTAATTCTTAAATAAATAAATGTACTACCACACAACTTATTTTCTACGATGACCCTTATAATTCAAGATTAGTTATTAAAACGTATATTTTGGAACTACAAAGTGAAAATAACCAATTATTTCTTTATGAAAGGAAATTATTGCTAAATAACCCGGGGTAAGTTTTACGAAAAACTTATGGTTACGAAAAAACGTAAAAAATGAAAGTGGTCGTTTAAACGCAAAAATCCTTTAAAAAAGTAAACAAAGTGCGACTTTTTGCATTTGAATCAATTTAGTTCCGAAACCATAGATCCCAGTTACAAATAGTTTAGATCCAAAAATGTTGGTTAATTAATTGCTGACATTGAACCGTTGTCAAATTTTCGTTTTGAATAATTTCAAGAGAGCTAATTTTTGTAATCACTCTCGAAGTTGCCTACATAAGCTTTGAAAATTACCGAACGCATTTTTGGATGCTGCGATCTTCACTATTTAAGCTACAGTTTCTAGAGCAAACAGCAGTCTACATTAAACTATCTTATATACATCTTACAAATCCATATTATATATATCTTATAAATATACATCAGTTCAAAATGTAATGCATGTTCATAAAAAAAAATTAAAAAACAAAACTTCGATAATCTTAAAATCGTAATTCCCCAAATTTAACATTGAAATTGGTAATAAAATTGCTAAAATACATGAACGAGATTTTCAGATGTTCAAAAACGAGATTTATATGCAACTAAAGACCCTTCTAGTAATGTTCCTGCTGTTAAATTAAAAATGAAGTTGAGGAAATCCTAAGCACTCATAAAGACGGCAAGGATCTTCAAGAAATATTAGATTCTTCATCGAAGAAGAGGAAAACTGCGGAGAAATTAGAACCTTTTCACTTCCGCCCCAGAGCCCATTCTTCTTCCGCTATAAAACCCGGTAACTCCTGATGTCTCACACATGTTGATCATCCACCTACTTCTCACAAACTACTAAAGTAACCGATGGAACATAAACAACTTCTTATAAGCCCGAGCTATCATCGCCCGCCAGCACCTGCTCCACCGGCAAGTCATCTCTCTTTACCTAATCCTATAACCCTAGATTATAAAGTAATATTCTGTAATATTAGTGGTTACTCAAATATTTTTGATAATAACATAAACACAAATGAAACAGATATTTCTAATAATACACTGGCGCTGTGTTTAGTTGAAACCTGGCTGTTAGAGGATTATCCAGTAAATCCCTATTGGCTAAATGATTTTTTACCATTTACAGCAAATGCGGTAAAGACTAAAACTACTAGTAGGGGGAGTGGAGGAATAATTACTTTTATAAATAAAACTTATCTACCGACATTAGCTTACTAGAAAAAAATCATTTTACTATTATAGTGGGATTCAATTTTAAATCTAACCACATAATTTTATGTAACACTTACTTTCCTCCAAGTTCTGATATTGACGATTGCTTAGATATGTTTAATTATAGCTTATCGAATATCTTGATCAATTATCCGAATAGCTAATTAGTCCTTTGTCGGGATTATAATTGTCACGTGGGAGGCCTAAACAACCTATACCCTAACACAATTGACTCCCCATATCTCTATGACACCCGAATAGTTACCCATGAACATATAAATGAAAGAGGTAGAATGTTAGCCGAAACGATGGAGTCCTTAGGATTTATCCTGTGTAATGGGCGGTCAATGTCTGATAGAACAGGTAAAATTACCCACATTTCAAGCAATGGAAAATCGTCAATTGATTTGATATGGATTAATGATAACTTTCTTACATTATTTTTGGACATGAAACTATCAACTCTTACCGAATCCACTGATCAACTTTCTTGTATTCCTACAATCCAATATTCAAGCCTTCAATCTATTGATAATAAAGGAAACAATTATCACAAAATGCATATAAAATGGAAACAGGAAAACATATTAAAGTTTGCCTACTACCTATGTAACTCAGAAAGAATATATTTTAACTCCGAAAATTCCAATCATCTCTATGATAATTTTATCACTGGTATAACCTCTCGTGAATTTCGGATTGAGTGACGAAAAATTTGAGCAGCGTCTTCTTCTGCGGGCCAACGCAAATGCAAAATGTTGACATTGTTTTCAGATTGAATATTTTATAATTGATTATTGCAATTATAAGCAAACTTTAATTTCTTTAAATTAGTTAATATTTTTGTTTTGTTTTTATGAATTGATTAAGTTGCCTATTTCTAGAATTATTTCCCTGATTATACATGTGAAGAATTATTTTTGATTCTTTTTAATATTTTTTAATTGATTATTGGAATTAAGCAAACATTAATTTCTTTAAATTTATTAATACTTTTGTTTTATTTTTATGAATTGGTTGATTATTGCATATTTCTAGAATTAGTTCCTACTTAATAAAATATTTGATTACACATGTGAAGAATTATTTTTAATTCTTTTTAATATTTTTGAATTGATTATTGCAATTAAGCAAACATTAATTTCTTTAAATTTATTAATACTTTTGTTTTGTTTTTATGAATTTGTTGATTATTGCATATTCTAGAATTATTTCCTATTTAATAAAATATTTGATTACTCATTTTTTTTTTTTAATGAATTGATTGATAATTGCCTATTTCTAGAATTAGTTCCTGCTTAATAAAATATTTGGTTACACATTTGAGAATTATTTTTAATATTTTTTAATTAATTATTGCAATTAAGCAAACATTAATTTCTTCAAATTGATTAATACTTTTGTTTTGTTTTTATGAATTGATTGATAATTGCCTATATCTATCGTTCCTACTTAATAAAAAATTTGATTACACACTTGAAGAATTATTTGATGCATTATTATGACCTTATGATTTATATTAGTATTACCTCTTTGATTAATTATTTGATGAATAAATCCTCCTCCACTAAAATCCAGGAAAAAATACTAATACAGGTATATTCTCAACTAATAACACTAATTAAGGCATTCCATGACTAAACATTAATCTTGTTGTATTAATTTTTAGGTTAATTTTAAAACTGATTCTTAAAAGTAATATATTTTTAATGTAAATTATAGTAATTCGGCAAACATGATTTTCACCAGTTCAACAAAAACTGGGTCTTTTGTTAATATTAAAGATTTGGCTTGCCCAATGATTATTTTTATGGCTGCTTCAACATTGTTGAGTCCTGGAATGCATGAATTAGTGTTTTTAAAAATTTAATTTGATTCTTGGCGAATTTTGCCCAGTACTTATAATATTTAAAAACTTTTTAGTTGAGAATATAGATGTATTCATATTTTTTTCCAGCGAAGATAGGTGAATTCGTATATTTTGGTAGCGAATACGAGTGTATTACTGTATTTCAGCTGCGAAAATATTAATATTCGCAGATTTTTCCTGCGAATGCGCGATTATTCGCAGATTTTCCCTGCGAATAATGGAATATTCGCAGATTTTCCCTGCGAATAATTGAATATTCGTATTTAAATTTGCGAATAATCGAATATTCGTATTTAAATTTGCGAATACGAATAAATTCGTATTCCTATATGCGAATACGAATATTCGTATTCGTATTCGCAGGTTAAGAGTGCTTTTGCTAATATTCGTATTCATATTCGCGAATACGAATACGCCCAACTCTGTAGCACAGGAATGCGTCCAGGACTATAATCGCACGATTCATAGCTCCACGAAATTTGAACCAGCTTATCTGCTTTAAGGAAAACAGTCAACTATTTGCCCACTCGGGCCAGAAGTTACGAGGGATTTGACTGAAGATAGGAAAAGGGCTTTCATAAATTCTAGCCGTAGTTTTCAGGTCAACAAGAAAAGGATTGATAAAAATCGTGTTTTTCATGAATTCCAAGTTGGTGATCTTGTCTACATAGAGAACGGTAGCAGACTCAATAGGAAGAAGACCGATAGAGTTCGAGTAGGACCTTTTCGCATTTTGAGGAAGATTTCTTCATCATTCTACGAAGTTGATTGTGGCAAAAGAAAGAAAGAAGCAAATTATTTTCATTGTAGCAAGTTGTCGCTTTATTCTTCCGAAAAAGCGCCCCGGGAGGGGGAGATGTAAATTATACTCCCACCATATGTTCTGATACCATATGTTTTGTTTAATCTATTTGAGGTTATTTAATTAGACTTTTAAAGACTGTATTAGTTTATTGTTAGTAGGCAAATAACGTTGTAAATTAATTATTCTTTCAGGTATGTTTATCTTTTATTGTTGTTTATTTTGTTATATAGTTTATTCTGTTTCTTATTCAAATAAATTCTTTCAGAACAAGAACATTAATTCTCGTCATTTGAAATCCTACTTACATATTTTATGTAGGCTATTGCTGTTTTTTATTTTTTAACTTTATTTGTAATAGCTTTTTAGAATTATAGAATTACATTTTTACTTTTTTTATTTTTTAGGTTTTAAATTAATATGATGTGAGGGAACACTTATGAACTTTTTCTTGAAGAGTTGGAAAAAACATATTTGACCTACATATATTATATATATATATGTAAAACAGTAAACACTGTTTTTCGTTTGTAATAATATTATTAAGTCGTACAAGTAGAAATAAGCGAGGCCATATGGTGTTGAAACTTTTGGAGGTTACACAATAAAATATAATATTGTTAAAAACTGTGAAGGTTGGGTAATTGCTGTGGAATATTGGACTATTTAAGAGATAGATAAAGGACTATAAAAACCGATTTTGTTTAGGTGAGAAATTTGTTTGTTTTTATGACTTCATCTAATTTGTTTATTTACTTATGTTAAATGTATCAATAAAATTTTGTTTAGGGCAAAATCTGTCTATAGTCATTTTATTTAAAGAGACCATTATAAATCGGTTTTTGAACATAAACAATGAATTCAGTTCAAGTTCGTATACGTTTTGAATATGGACAGAACAAGCGAGATGAATTGGTGGTCAAAGTTAAATCTATTCATCTGATTAGGGAAGGTACTACTTTTATTTTCCCTATTGAATACGAGGATCAGGAACATCATGAGGAATTATTTAGTCTAAGTATGATTAAAAATGCTTGTAAATCATTATGTAAGATAGGTCAGTATCGAAATTTAACTGTAACCTTAACCTCAAATATAACTCCTATATATTTTGATGATGATTTTTGACTGCAGATTTAAGGATATTTACTTGGAAGAACAGATAGATATCTCTCAACCAAATCCCGTGAATCATGCAACGAAAGCAGTAGAAGAAAAAGACACTCAGGGAGAATTGCTCAGGGCAATTGAGAAGTTGTCAGCTAAGCTTGGGTCCGAGAAGCCAAAAGAGGTAAACTTAGCCCAGATTCATATGTTATTTGTTTTAGAGAAATTTCGGGGAGGAGAAAATGCTAGAAAGTGGATTGAACTTTTTGAAGGGGAATGTTCCCGTCAAAACATTCATTCTGATCAATCGAAAATTCAAATTTTACGGTTATTTATGGAGGAAAATTCGACAGAATGGTACACCTCAACTCTCTGTAAATTAACTTTGCAAGGGACATGGAAAGACTGGCGTGATTCTTTCCTACACACGTATGGTGATAAGAGTTGGCGTACAGTACATTATGCTTATACTTTTAGGTACATTAATGGTTCATTTATTGATTACGCATTAACGAAAGAAAGATTATTATTAGAAACTGAGCCGACCATGACGGCTATCATTGACGCGCATCAATCATATAGTGGTTGGTCTTCCTTTCTATATTCAAGATCGCCTAGATAAGGAAGAGATAACAACAACTGAAAAACTTATGAATCAACTTCGTAGGTATACGCAGGCTTATCCGAATACAAATAAAACAAAAATTAAATCACTGGCTACGACTAGCACTGCTCACAAGTCTTTCGGGAGTAACTCCTCGGGAAATAATAGTTTAAAATCAAATGATAGGAAGCCGTGCTCTATTTGTGAATCACTAGGATACACTGGCCAGTACCACCCGATAGAATTGTGTAGGAATAAAAGAAGAAATAGTAATTATAATAATAATGTTAATTTGACTGAAGCTGATGAAGTTGCAGTTAATTTACAGGAAGAATCAAAAAACGAGGTTTCACACCACTAATCAGATTAAAATTAAAAGTAAATAAGAAAGAAATAATCGGAATTTACGACAGTGGCTCAAATATTACACTGATTAATTCCAGAATTCTCGAAAATTTTAAAGATAAAATCTTCAAGAATGAACAAATATTTAAAACGATTAGTGGTGTACAGAGATGCTATGAAAAAATTAAGTTACCTTTCAAGATTCATAAAATAGAAAAAGAAATGGAGGCGTATGTAATAAGAAACAACAATTTTTCTTACGATATTTTACTGGGACTAGATGCTATTCAGCAATTTCATCTGTTCCAAGATGATGAATTAAATATTTTCCAGAAGGTGCAAGGAGGAAATTTAGAAAAAATACACAAAGAAGAAAATAGTGATGTAGTTCGCTTATATTATAATGAAATGGCTACAGAAATTGATGACAAGCTGCGCCATTTAGACGAAGAAAAGAAAATGAAGCTTTCTAATAGTATAAAAAGAAATTTATCTTCATTTGCAAAGAACAAATATGATGTGGGTCAAGTACATCATGAAGCGCATATTAAACTTTTAGAAAATAAATATATTGCAAAGAAACCATACAGGTGTTCAATTCCAGACCAACAAGAAATTGAAAATCAAATCACCCAATTGTTGGAGGCGGGACTAATAGAGGAATCAAGATCTCCTTTTGCAGCTCCAGTAACCTTGGCGTACAAAAAAGAAGATGATAGACGTTCTCGGTTATGTATTGATTTCCGTGAATTAAACAAAATTTTGGTACCGGAATCACAACCATTCCCTCGAATTGAAGACACTGTGGTGAAAACGAGAAATTGCAAATGGTATTCAGTTTTCGATATCTGTTCAGCATTTTGGTCGATACCAGTTAGGCCAAAGGACAGGTATAAAACCGCATTCGTGACACAATCAGGCCATTATCAATGGAAATGTCTCCCATTTGGTCTTAAAACATCGCCTGCTATTTTTCAACGTGTCCTTGCAAATGTCATCCGACGGCACGGTCTCCAGAATTTCTGTGTGAACTATATCGATGATATTTTAGTCTTTTCAACTAATTTTGAAGAACATCTTCTTCATATTGAACAATTGTTGAAAGTTCTGCATGTTGAAGGGTTTCGCTTGAAGCTATTGAAATGTAAATTCGCTCAACATTCAGTAAAGTATTTAGGCCACATAATAGGGTATAATACAGTTCAACCGCACATTCAATCTGAAATCAATTCGAGATTTTCCACGATCGCAAAATAAGAAGAACGTTCGCCAGTTTCTTGGAAAAGTTAATTTTTACTATAAATACATCCCTGACAGTACAAGACTATGACCCACTTCATAGACTTCTCAAGAATAATGTAACTTTCCAATGGTCGGAAAAATGTGAAAAAGCATTTAACCAAATTAAAGGGTATCTTTGTCAAAGCCCAATTTTAGCAATATTTGATCCTCAACGTGAAACATTTCTTTTCACTGATGCGAGCACTTTAGGTGTTGGAGGAGTTCTGAAGCAGACACAAGACAATGGTGAATTACGGCCAGTTGCTTACTTCTCTAAGAAGTTCCCACCTTCGCAAGCCAAAAAGAAAGCTATCTATTTGGAGTGTCTCGCCAAAAAAGAAGCATTGCGCTACTGGCAATATTGGCTTTTAGGGATCAAATTCTACGTTATTTCTGATCACAAACCACTAGAAGGTCTAAAAGTCAAGGCCAGAACTGAGGAAGAATTGGGAGATTTGATATATTATTTAACACAATATAATTTTACATTACGGTATTCACCGGGAGGATCAAATCAAGAAGCAGATACACTTTCGAGAAATCCAGTTTTAGAATATTTTGAGAACACTGATGATGTACTGAGGATCGTTAATTTAGTTTCAATAGAAGAACTGCAGTGTGATCAAGAAAAGAATTATCAAGAATGGTCGGTTGACAAGGGTATATGTAAGAGAGGTAATCTTGTTTATAAAAAACTCGGAAATAGAGAGCGGATATTTGTATCAGTAGACTTTGGTAAATTTCTAATTCATAAGATTCACAAACATTATGGTCATATTGGTGTGGGCCATATAGCAGCAAAGATTAGATCATTCTACTATTTTAAGAGGATGGATGCCCTTATTCGGGAATACTGCGACAGATGTGATACCTGTAAGAGAAACAAATCTCGACGAAGTCGAGAAATCGGTCTCTTATCACAATTAGGTCCGGCTAAAGAGCCGTTCGTAATCATGTCTCTAGATACGATTGGGGGATTTGGAGGTAATCGATCTTCTAAGCGTTTCCTGCATCTATTGGTAGATCACTTTAGTCGATATGCATTTACTACCACATCAACAGGTCAACAAGCAAAGGACTTGATTTGTTTTCTTCAACTTATTGTTGAAAAGCATAAAATCAAAATATTATTGGCAGATCGATATCCAAGGATCAATTCCAAGCAGTTTCAATCTTTTCTGCGTCGGCACGGTATCATTATGGTTTTCACTGCGGCAGACTGCCCATTTTCTAATGGTCTTAACGAACGACTAAACCAGACTTTGGTTAATCGAATTCGATGCAAAATCAGTGAAGAACCGCGTAAACCTTGGTCTACAATTGCGAGAGAATGTACAGAAGAATATAATCGGACAACTCATGGTGTAATCAAATTTTCCCCTTTATACCTACTGACCGGTGAACAATCCTCAATCATCCCGCAAGAGCTAGAAGTAAAGACAGACTTAGCAGCAGATAGGATCCAGGCTTTGCAGAACTCACAACACTATCATCAGCTGAACAAAACTAGGGTAGATCTCCATAAGAAAGAGTACGACTTTCAGGATGGTGATTTGGTTTATGTAGAAATGGGTAATCGACTCAATCGTAATAAATTGGATCCTATTCGGTCAGGTCCTTATCGGATAAAGCGGCGAATTTCTTCTACTATTTATGAAGTTGATAGGGGTCGTCGACGATCTGAGTCGAATTTTGTTCACAGCAGTAAACTCCTGGCTTTTCTCGGGGGGGGGGGGGGGAGATGTAAAACAGTAAACACTGTTTTTCGTTTGTAATAATATTATTAAGTCGTACAAGTAGAAATAAGCGAGGCCATATGGTGTTGAAACTTTTGGAGGTTACACAATAAAATATAATATTGTTAAAAACTGTGAAGATTGGGTAATTGCTGTGGAATATTGGACTATTTAAGAGATAGATAAAGGACTATAAAAACCGATTTTGTTTAGGTGAGAAATTTGTTTGTTTTTATGACTTCATCTAATTTGTTTATTTACTTATGTTAAATGTATCAATAAAATTTTGTTTAGGGCAAAATCTGTCTATAGTCATTTTATTTGAAGAGACCATTATATATATATATATATATATATATATATATATATATATATATATATATATATATATATATTATACATTTTAATTACATCGTGTTTACATATCCAAGTTTTTTTCATTTAATCCCAACCATTTAACATACTTATTAACCTTGACATGTAATTTGATCTTCTTTATATTTTTTTTTTATTTAAATCCTAAACATTTGACATCTAATTTATCTCCTTTCTTTTTGAATACCTTTTCTAATGGTAAGATGTGGGTTATTAAGAAAAAATAAAATAAAATGATTAACTATCAGGATATATATTTTTTCCATAAACATGTAATACAAATATTTTTGATTTCCTGTCGATCCAAACCCTCCTTCTTTCTTTTATTGTTTGGCTTGTTGAATATTGCCTGGTAATTTAGTATTGAAGTCTATATGATGCACTTGTATATGAGAGTAACATTTTTGTAAAATAAGTTGAGCAATTTTGTCTCCTCGTTTAACATGATAATCTTCATTTGAATGATTATGTAAAATAACCTTAATTGTGCCTCGATAATCAGGTTTTATTATGCCACCTATTAATAAACATAAAGTTAATTTTTAAAAAGAAACAAATTAATAATAAAACACAGGTAAGAAAAATTACCCATAACACTTATGAACTTTTTCCATGTCATACTTGATCGGTCTGCTAATCTTAATCAGGAAATATAACAGTTAAATATGTTTCAACAAGCACCTTGCCTCTAGCTGTTATTGTATAATAAGCAACTAATTCAATTGTTCCTTTCAGAAAGTTCTATAACTTTCTATAACATATAAGTTTGTTTTTTTAAGAGAATAATTTTTATAATATAAAAATTATGATTGTATGCTGTATTGATAGTACGAATCGAATTGAATCTTGAAGAAAAAAACCTTTAATCATCATTGTTTGATAGTGCTTTTTTATTCATTTGTATTCAACTTACCAAATGTACTCGAATCATATTCATTGGAACTCTAAGGACAGATTTATCATGATTTGCATCTTTGTCAATATTATCAGGTATTATTTGATTGCAAAATAAAATATTTTTATTAGATTCCTGATTTTATAAATATATTTAAAGAGTGCTTCGAAACCCCTTTAGCCCTCTTTATTTTATTAAGACTTGAACTTTTCTCATCTTCACTTCAAAGTCATTTTTTCTTGGATTGTGTAGTCATTTTGTTAGAATTTAACAATTCTAATGTATCTTCTATATTTTTACAACTTTTACATATAAATTTACCAATGTTTATATATATTTTCTTTTATTCTAACTTCTTCGATCCGACATGTTTTCTTTGGTTTTCTTATCTTTTTTATAATTTTATAAGATTCAGACCCTAGAAAGCTAAAGAAATCTAAACCAAATTTTAAGGACCGTACAATTTATTCTGAGAATTTGGCTCTTGTTCACATGGAAAAGACTAAAATAAAATTTGATAAACTAATATACGTTGAAATGTCAATATTAGATATATCAAAAAACATTATGTATAAATATCATTATGATGTAATCTTGAAAAAGTATGGACAAAATGTTAAGCTAATGTATATGGATACTGACTCGTTCGTTTATTCTATATGTACTGAAGACCTCTAAGAAGATATGGTAAGTATGAATGATTACTTAGATACTTCAGATTATCCTCCAAACCATAAATTATGTAATGTTAAGAATAAGAAAGTAATGGGTAAATTTAAAGATGAGGTTAATGGTGAAATTATTCATAAATTTGTTGCATTAAGGTCTACAATAGACATTAAAGGCAAAATTATAAAAAACAAAAAAAAAGGAATTAGTAAATCTACTGTTAAAAAATAAAATCAAATTTGAACATTATGTTACCTGTTTAAAAAATAACATACAATGTAAACATGATGTTACAAACTTCAGATCATGCAACCATAATGTATTTACTATTAAAACAAACAAAGATCTTTCGATGATAAAAGACATATCCTTGATGATGGAGGACCTTGGCCCCCACGGCCATTATAAGATAAAATAAACTTAATATTTGTTAAATATAATATAGATTTTTAGAATGTTCCATTGGAAAGGCTTTGTAATATTCTATACCACCGCTGGGCGTGAACCTGCGACCTAAACTGCCATGCTAACCACTATACCACAGGTGACCCCAACTGTTTTGTAAGAATAACATAACCTTACACCTATTCCCAATTGTAAGGATGCTGTAAGACTAAAGAAATATCAGCATGAAAATAAAATAATTTTTTTCTTTTAAAACCAAATTATAAAAATAAATAATTGGCTTTTTATTTAAAAAATAATTTCTTCTTTAATTACTGATTTACCGACTTTCGTTCGTACTAGGTAGTAGCCTTCAATTACATTCACGCTATGTTATCCTTCAATCAATTCTAGGAGGAGGAGTAATGGTTCTCCAACATCTCTATACACCTTACCAGTCAGGGAGGTTGCCTCCAAATTGGCCCCAGAACACCCCTCCCGATGATCGATGATCGTCCGGGATCGATAGCAGCACATTCTATTGCCCGTATTTTTTTATAACGATGTGATTTTTATATTTAAAACGGTAAAAGTACAGATATCTTGAATTTAAATCGTTAATCCTATAATAAATCAGCGACCTTCAAAACTGTATCTCATTATTGTCCAAAATTTAAAAATAACTCCTCCACACGTCTTAACTCGAGAACGTCCGGTTTTGCCACGGAAAAAAATAAATTCCTCGCTTTTGCTAAGCTTGGTCAATGAACTACAAACATATATTGCACGACGACATAGAACTACCGCTTTCAACGAATAACTGGATACACCCCACATTATACGCACAGGTACAATCACAAGTGCACTATGACTTGTCATCACAAGACACTGATAGAACAGACCTATACACAGACGGTAGCAAGGATGATGAAAAGGTTGGGTGCTCTCGGGTAGGCAAGGACAGAATCGGAAATGTATTGGATTACCAATACAAACTTGCGCCCTGGTGCACTAACAACCAAGGAGAAAAATTGGATGTTTTGAAGGCCCTGGAACACATCCTTGCGAACCCATCTGACTTCAACTCACAAATAATCGTGCATACTGACAACATGAACGTCCTACACTCACTTACTAACACAAACATTCACGATCCACTGACAGAAACTATCAGACATCACATAATTCAGCTACTGACGCACCGAAAATCAGCCACAGTAAAATGGGTAAAGGGGCATTCAGGTATAGAGGGCAACGAAAGAGCTGACCACTTAGCGAAAGAGGCGGCTAACAGCGATGAATTGTTGCCCACTTATACCCAAGCACCCATATCTCACATAAAAAAACTGATTATTAGAGAATCGGTCATTAAGTGGAACGATATGTGGAGAACATCTCCCAAATCACCCAGTTTACATGAATACATCCAACAAATTACACTTACTAACTTTAAACAACTACATAGTACAGAACACACATTGACACAATTTCTCACAGAACACAGAAACACAAAAAAATATCTAAAACGTTTTAATATAATAGATACAGACACCTGTGACGAAGACGGACAAGTTCACAACTTCAGACTCATACTATACGATTGCAAACTATATGACAGACAAAGATTTGAACTGATACGAAACATAATACTGAAACGCGGTAACTGGCCAGAAATTGAACACGTACTATTTACTAAATTTAAGACAGACTTAATGAAATTCATAAAACAAATTGACTTTGACCGACTTACAGACAATAGAAGGACAACCTGATGGTAATATATAGGAAATCTGGTTGTGCTTGAAGATTTTTTTTTTTTTTTTTTTTTTTTTTTGTGTTTCATAATTTTTTCATTTGTGTTTGAATTCATAATTTCTTAAAGTTTTGTATTTAATTGATAGTAAAAAACAAGAAACTTTGTAATATATGTAGTAAGCCTCTAAAGGCATGGGACATGTATACAACAATAAATGGTCTCTTTATGGGGTTACCATAAAGGGAAAAAAAAAAAAAAATATATGATATTTATACATATATATATATATATATATATATATGTAAGATTGATAGATAGGTTGGGTCAATAACAGATTTTATTATTCTGGAAAGAATTAACAAATAGTAAAACATTTGTTAAAGAGCTTTTAAACACATTACATAAAAATAGGAACAATAAACATACCTGGAAAGAATAATTAAATTACAAGATATTTTCCCAAATGCAAAAGTAGAAAATCTGGTGCGTGCACGAAACACACAACTTTCACTTACCAACTTACTTAGATTAGAAATTAATGCGTTTTGTTAATTGCCACTTCTCATATGAACAGAACGGCTTTAATTATGAACAATGGTCTGTCATTAAAGGCTTACTCCGCAAGCGTGGGCTCAACGAGTTTTATGAGTTGACTGAATATTTTTCTTTTTTTCTCCTCTTTATGTTTTCTTTATTTTTATCATATCTCATATTTAGCCATTTCTTATTTTTAGGCGTAACGAGAGACAGTTAATTTCTCCATGTAAACAAAAACAAAGGTACTTTATAAGAAAGAAACAACCAAACAAAAAAGCCCCCCCCCCCCAAAAAAAAAAAGCCCCCTCAGAACATTTTAATAATGATAAAGCTTTTCTGATATTAAAGAAAACCTAATTTTCATTAAACATGACGAATTTGATAAAACTCGTTAAAGCCGTTTTTGAGATAATCGAAAAAAAGTTAAAAATTGGAAAAAAAGTTATGAAATTTGAATTGTTGCGTTTTTGAGTAAATAAAAAAAACACGTGAAAATTATATAAAATTTATTAAGTAAAGTCCCCCCTCCGGTTGGTCAATTTTGATGAAATTTTTACAGTCGTATCTCGGGCATATACATACATCATATACCCAGTTTGATCAAAATCGTTAAAGCCTTTTTTGAGTAAATAAAAAAAAACACGTGAAAATGATACAAAATTTATTAAGTAAAGTCCCCCCTCCGGTTAATCAATTTTGATGAAATTTTTACAGTCCTATCTCGGGCATATATATAGATTAAATACTCAGTTTAATCAAAATCGTTAGAGCCGTTTTTGAGAAAATCGATAAAAACAAAAAAAGTTATTAAATAAAGTACCCCCTCCCTTTGAGCAATTTTGATGAAATTTTTGCTGTCACATCGCGGGCATATACCTACACTAAATACCCAATTTCAGGTTCCTACGGTTTATAGTTTTTGAGCTAGTCTGTTCACACACACACACACAGACCATTTCGCGGGACTTGGTCATTTCGACTCAGGGGGTCCCAAAACGTGTATTTCCGTTGAAAACCGGAAGTCGAAATTTTTCACGATCGCAATACTTCCACTTACTATATATTTCATATAGAGGTAAGTGAAAGTAAAAAGGTAGGTTATAACAGATGGGCTCAACAAACATAAATAGTTTAACTGAAAGGTTCGTAATAAATAGGTATGTTACAAGTAGAGAGCAACTTTACATATATATATATATAGCCTGAGCTATATATATATATGATATATATATATCATATATATATATATGAGCCTCATATATACAAAGCCTCAAAAAAAATATATATATAAATCCAGATTTTTCTCATTACATTAATGTTATTCAAAGGGCTAACAAAACATCAGTGAAATGAGTATTACAAGCTTAATTTTATTCAAATATCAATTTTTGAAGTAAGATCATGAAAAATACAAAAAATTGTTAAAATGATCAAATAATCAGATTAATTGAATGGAAGAGTTTAATTGAATAAGAAAGAGTACAAAGTACATACAACCTATGTATGTATTTATGTATTTATTTTAGTGTACAAAAATTACATGATTGAATATAAAAAAATATATATAATGGTTCTGAACTAAAAATGAAAAGAAAATTTAAATAGAAAAATTAATCAAAGATTTTCTTTTTTTAGCATTACTGATTTTTTCGATTCCTTCTCTTCATAGCAGCTGTGCAGTGCCTAAAATACCATTTTCCTTTGGAGTTTGTCTGTTATTCTAACACATGGGTAATGGTACCATTCATGGGGGCACTGTAAAATGAACAATAATATAATCATAGGATTAAATATTTTGACCACTATTGTGGACATCACATCAAATTCTATACCTACATAAGTCTTGCCATTTAAAAATAAAAACTAGAACCCAAATAAAAACATATGCATTAAGTTAGCATTCATAGAAAACTTTCCTTAAATGTGAAACCCTATGAAATACGCTACATAAAAATGTAGGAAATACATCAAGATGAATTTTTTTTAAGAAAAAAGAATGCATTTGGATCATTACAATGGACATTATTTATTTATTTGTAGGAAAAAAAAATCAATAGTTTTACCATGTTTTATAAATATGATTAACTCAAGACTACTAAGAAAACTAAAAATTATTTGAACATAAAAAGAGTAAGAGTAAGCTTTCATAAATTTTAAAATAATAAAGATAATATTTGAAATCATGAGGCAAAGCATGGTACTTTAGTTTTTTAATTTATTTAAATTATCAAAATAAAAATGTTTGTAGTAGGTGTACTAATAAATTAATAAAGGTCATGTATTAATAATTTTGGCTTTAAAGGCGTAAAAGAAAAGGGTAGGCTCCTTACAATTTGCTAAAAAAAATTTAAATGAATTGTAGTTGCTTAATGTCACTGAACTGAGAACAAGTAGGTAAGTATATTCAAATTTTGGTGTGAATCTACACAATACTATTCATTGTATCAATAATGATAAATAAAAAATAGTACCGTTTTATTGTCGCAGGCTACCAAAGCGACTTAAGTGCAAATACAATATCTAAGCTCATTTGGATCATAGAATTCCGATGGTGGTTCGATTTATTGATTTTAAATGGCTTCACCCTACATCAGACATACATGTACTTACTAGGGTTGCCAGACGTCCCCTATTTCCCGGGACGTCCCGTATTTTAGGCTTAGTTAAAATGTCCCGGCGGGACTGACTCTGTCCCGTATTCGAACCGTGCTTCGGTTTTTATTATTAAGACAAAAATACTGACGCACGCAACATTCGCAACTTTGCATATACACCAACTCGGATAAAGGAAGTTCGAGAGAATTTGTGGTTTAATTATTCACTTTAATTTAAAGTAATAATTAAAGATTTTTCTCTTGGTCATGGTGGTCTCAATGATTTAAAACAATATACATCTACTAAATCTCACATGACTGTTGTTAGCAATAGATCATCGAGTAATTTAACACAATATTTTTCAAAGCGTGATAAGTATGCCTCGGACACGGAAGAAAAAATAGCTGCTGGAGAACACGCATCGGTTTATCATATGGTAAGGCATTCCCTTAGCTACAATACACAAATGTTTACCAAATAAGGATTCAAAAATTGCTCAGAAGTTTAGCTTAGTTATAAGCTAACAAGCGGCAGGAAAAAAGCAGAGTCTATTATATGCGAAATACTGGCCAAGGAATCTGTTAAACATATTTTAAAGACTGCACATGAGAAAAATCTATACTTTATGATCGCGACAGATGCAAGTAATAAAAAAACAGAAAAATGTTTCCAATTTGCATATGATACTTTGACTACGATACAGGGATTCAAAATCTGCAAAAAGAAGAGCGGACTTAGAACTCCAATGTGAAGAGAAAGAGATGGAGTGGGAAGAAATAATCACCATGTCACGACGAGAGTTTTATCTCTTTGTCCTGCTGTTGAAAGAATTATTAAAATATGGCCTGCCCTAAAATCTCATTTCCTGGAGTTCCGCAATGAATGCCCACGTTCAATGGGGAAAATAACCACGAATGAAGACGACGAATGAAAAACTTTGTTGTTGCATATTTGTCGTTTAACAATATGTTGAAATGCACGGGATTCGCGATAAGATCGAGCAAAGAATTAACGACAAGTTTTTTGTATATGATTTAGGGTGAAGCCATTTGCTGTAGCGAATTGGTAGTTCTATTTCATCATGTGATATGTTTTTGTAGTTGGTATGTAGTTTTTTAATTTTATATAATTCATACTTCTTGTCAATAATCATATTAATTGGTAGCATCCCAGCAAAAACAACTGCCGCCTCGTATGAGAGCGTACTGAAGCCTTTCCACACCTTGATGACTATAAGCCTTTGAAGCCTCTTTAATTTGTCTAAATTCCTTTTTCTTCTAATTGCCTGAACCCAGACATGTACGCCATATAACATCTTTGGAATTAAGGTTGCTTCGTAAATGACCTTCAGTACCTCTGACCCGAGGCCCCACCTGACTCTTGCTGCAATTGCTAGTCTATTAATTATTTGTAAAGTCTGGTTGTATTTATTATCGATATGTCGGTTCCAATTCAGTTTTCTGTCGAACAAAATTCCAAGATATCTAAGAACGTCATGAAGTATCAATCATGAGGAATTTAATATAATATTTAGGGTGGGTATTACTCTTATCCCAGAAAATATTATATACTTTGATTTGTCCGTATTAAATTTAAGTTTGTACCAGTTAGCCCAACGCATAAGTGTGTTAAGATTGTATTTGTAATATATTCCAGTTCTTCAAAACTATTTCGTCTTCTGCATAAGCCAAAATAGTTGTGTCATTTGGTAATTCGGTTTCGAAAACAGTATTCACGAGAACATTCCAAAGTAGAAGTGACAGGCAGGATCCTTGGGGAGTACCTATTGATAATTTTTTGTTGAACGTATAGTAGTTAGTATAAAATGACAATGATCTATTACTTAATTAATTTTTAATCAGTAGAAATAAATTTTGAGGGCATTCGTACTTTGTTAAGTTAGTATCGCCGGCCATCACGCGGTATCAAATGCTGCCTTTATATCCAAACTTACTACTAGCATATTACTTTTATGATTTATGGTATCCCTTAATATGCCTAGTAATTAAAAATGGCTAAATATGGAATATAAAAAAAAAAATCGATGAACATGTACATCAGGAGAAAAAAAGGATAATATTCCAACAATTCTTTAAACATTTTGTACATACGCATGCGCCGGAAATGATTAGTTTTCATGGTAACTAAATGAAGTAGTAATAAAAGTAATAAAATCAGACGGTATGGAGTATATAAGAATTTTCCTATACATAAACACTTTATTTAAAAACAATTAGTGTACTTCGGAAATAAGTGATGCTCAAATTATTTAAAGCAGTTTACAGTGTTAAAAAAATTTGGTACAAGATAATCTTAATTTAATTATACTTTAGTTTACAAAGTTTAGTTCCAACATAGATTTCTCAATGCAATATAAAGTGGTTTTAGAGGAACAGTAATCGTTTCCGGAAAGGCATATGAGGCAAACATTTGAAAATTAAGAATCAATTCACCTTCACGATATATTTACAACAAAAAGCGACCCTCAGTATAAAACAAGCAAGATATACTCGAATATTGATGAAATTAGGATTTTTTTAGGCGTCTTAATAAAAGGAATAAACAATAATTAATCAAAATGTACTGAGAACTTACAAATAAGCAGGATGGTAAGTGAAAGTTGTGTTATGCGCATAGCTCCAGATTTTTAATAGCTATCTTTTGTTCTCTCAGTATTTATTCTTTCATAATCATTGACATACTTTATATATTGTTTGTGTAAATTTACTAATGGAGTAAGACCACTTTTGCTAATTTTCTTCTTTTTTTTTTTTAGGAAATCTAATATATTATACAGTGTTTCAAGTGGTTTGAACGCAATACCTGCGTCTCATCCATCCCATCACCTTCTGAACCACCATCGGAATTCTATGATCCAAATGAGCCTAGATATTGTATTTGCAATGAAGTCGCTTTTGGTACCATGGTAGCCTGCGACAATAAATGGCAAATTGTAAGGAGCCTATCCTTTTCTTTTTCGCCTTTAAAGCCAAAATTATTAATACATGACCATTATTAATTTATTAGTACACCTACTACAAACATTTTTATTTTGATAATTTAAATAAATTAAAAAACTAAAGTACCATGCTTTGCCTCATGATTTCAAATATTATCTTTATTATTTTAAAATTTATGAAAGCTTACTCTTACTCTTTTTATGTTCAAATAATTTTTAGTTTTCTCAGTAGTCTTGAGTTAATCATATTTATATAACATGGTAAAACTATTGATTTTTTTTTCCTACAAATAAATAAATAATGTCCATTGAAATGATCCAAATGCATTCTTTTTTCTTAAAAAAAATTCTACATTTTTATGTAGCGTATTTCATAGGGTTTCACATTTAAGGAAAGTTTTCTATGAATGCTAACTTAATGCATATGGTTTTGTTTGGGTCCTAGTTTTTATTTTTAAATGGCAAGACTTATATAGGTATAGAATTTGATGTGATGTCCACAATAGTGGTCAAAATATTTAATCCTATGATTATATTATTGTTCATTTTACAGTGCCCCTATGAATGGTACCATTACCCATGTGTTAGAATAACTGACAAACTCCAAAGGAAAATGGTATTTTACGCACTGCACAGCTGCTATGAAGAGAAGGAATCGAAAAAATCAGTAATGCTAAAAAAAGAAAATCTTTGATTAATTTTTCTATTTAAATTTTCTTTTCTTTTTTAGTTCTGAACCATTATATATTTTTTTTTTTATATTCAATCATGTAATTTTTGTACACTAAAATAAATAGGTTGTATGTACTTTGTACTCTTTCTTAATCTGATTAATTGATCATTTTAACAAACTGTATTGTATTTGTATTTTTACTTGTATTTTTCATGATCTTACTTCAAAAATTGATGTTTGAATAAAATTAAGCTTGTAATCCTCATTTCACTGATGTTTTGTTAGCCCTTTGAATAACATTAATGTAATTAGAAAAATCTGGATTTATATATATTTTTTTTTTGAGGCTTTGTATATATATATATATATATATATATATATATATATATATATATATATATAATATATATAGTATATATAGTAATATATATAGTATGTATATATATATATATATATATATATATATATATATATAATATATATAGTATGTATATATATATATATATATATATATATATATATATATATATATATATATATATATATATATGTATATATAGTTTATATACAATATACTCTGAAGTCAATGCATAAACGTCATTTCTGTTTACAAAAGTCTGCTGAACATGGAGAAACTTCTTTTTGAGTTTACTTTGTTGCCTGGGAGTGATGGTAAGTCCAACATTGTCTCTATAACCTCTATAGCCACAAATGACAATAAAGTGTATGCAATACCAGAAGAGCTACAATCAGCGAGTCTTCATACAGAAATACAAAAAACATCTGCTTATGCTAAAGTAAAAAATAGTATAAAGAAGAGGTACCAGATAAGGAGAGTATGGTTGACAATGACAGAAGAACTCGAAAGAACATACATAGATGAGGATGGTAATTTACAATTCGAGGATCAATATCTAGAAGAAATGAATCAAGAAAAACCGTGTTACACTCCTCAAAAAGAGACAGGTACATTGGATAATTTGCTTGAGAAGTTAGTTGAAAATACAGAGGCAACAAAGTATCATAACCTAAAATATGTAGCAGAGAAGTTTGTGATTGAAAAATTTACTAGCAAACATTCGAATGCCAACCAGTGGATGAATATTTTTGAAAAAGAATGCATCCGATTTGATGTAATCACAAATGAAGAAAAAATAGAAATACTTCGGTTATTTATGGATAAACGTTGTATCGATTGGTACAGTTCAATGAGCATAAAGTTAACCATAAACTCGGAATGGACGATATGGAAAAAAAAATTCTGTGAAACATTTGCAAACAAAGGATGGAACCCTGTCACACATGCACTGCAATATAAATACAAAGAAGGGACATTGTTAGATTACGCAATAACAAAAGAAAAACTTTTACTAGATATGAGAACAACAATCGACACTGGTACAATGGTGGATCTGATTGCCGTAGGTTTACCTGATTTTATACTTAATAGAATTGATAGAGAAAGGTTAGAAGATACGGTTGGTTTGTACAATGAATTGAGCAAATATGAACATATGGTAAATAGGAAGAGTTGTTACGTTAGGAAACAATTTGAAAATCCAAGAATTAATCGTAAAAATGAAGAAAAAATCCTTGTAAGAATTGTGAGAAGTTAAATAAAGGTGTTCGGTATCACCCTGAAACTGTATGCTGGTTCAAATCCAAGAACAATGAAAAGGTGAAGAAAAATGTTATTGGTCTTGTAAACAATTCAGTGATAGAGGCTGAATTAAATGAAACTCTTCCAAAAAACGAATAGTCACACCATTAATAAATGTCAAACTACAAATAAACGATAAACTCCAACTATATGAAGTTTATGATTCGGGTTCAAATGTTTCTCTGATCAATTCTAGGTTACTGAAATTAAAAAGAAAAGGAAACAGTTTGAATGAAGCAACTTTGGTAACCATTAATGGTGTGAAGAAAACAAGTGGTTTGACGACATTGAAAATAAAAATCTTTGACATGGAAGAAAACGTAGAAGTATTCATTATTGATGATCAAAACTTCAAATATGATTTTCCAATAGGATTAGACTTGATAAAAAAGTTTAAACTAGTTCAAGATGAAGATTTAAAAATAACACAGAAACAGTGCTTAAAAAGTGAAAAAGAAAAAATGAAAGAGGTATAAACAAATGCAATAACAAACTCTGAGTTAAAAGAAAAAGAAAATGAAAACAATGCAAGTAGATGTACAATAAATTTTAATGAACATGTTATAGAAGAAGATTTTGAATTAAAAGTTGATCATTTAAATCAGGACCAAAAATCAAAAATAAATACTTTAATTAGTAAATATAAATCAGTTTTCGCCAAAGAAAAATACGATGTAGGCACCGTTAATGGCTATGAAGCGAGAATAGATTTAATAGTAGACAAATATTGTAGCAAGAGGCCTTACAGGTGCACTTTAGAAGATAAAAAAGAGATAGAAAAACAAATAGCAAAGCTACTAGATAATAAGCTGATAGAAGAATCTTACCATTAGTCCATTAGCTGCGCCTGTGACATTAGCATTTAAAAAAGAGGAGAACAAAAAATCACGTTTATGCATTGACTTCAGAGACTTGAACAAAATAGTGGTATCTCAGGCTCAACCATTTCCCCTGATTGAAGACCTAATGGTTAAGACCAGAAATTGCAAATTTTTTACAACCCTAGATATAAACTCTGCGTTTTGGTCTATTCCTTTACGGGTCGAAGATAGAAAAAAAACGGGATTTGTGACACAGGAAGGACATTTTCAATGGACTTGCCTACCATTTGGACTAAAGACATCACCGGCAATTTTTCAGAGGGTGTTAAGTAATATACTATGAAAGTATAAACTTAAAGATTTCACAGTTTATAGACGATTTACAACTTTATAGACGATATTCTAATATTTTCTGAATCGTTTAGTGAATACTTCAATCATCTATCACAATTGCTTGAAGCGATTAAAATAGAAGGTTTCAGATTAAAATTTACCAAATGCACATTTGCATCTGACTCAGTCAAATATTTATAATAAATAAATATAAATATAATAAAATTTAAAAAAAAAGAAGTTAAAATCGATCGTAGTCCTCGGCTCCAAGGGTAGAGGCTAAATATCGGTGATGGAAATTGGATGAGGCCAAAAATAGGGGGGTAGGTGCGGGAATAATATTAAAAATCGGTGTAACCGCTCTTACCCACCCCCTAAACCCTAATTTATGGCTTGAGTTATCATACCTCGAAAGCATACAAATTGAACGAGAGCGGAGTGTTAGGCAGTATAAAAATTGCCAATTAGATCGAAAGAGTAAAAAGGACTACTTGAATCTTAATAATAAAAAAAAAAAAAAAAAAAAAAAAAAAAAGCCACGGCTCTAAGGGTAGAAGCTAATTATCGGTGATGGAAATTGGATGAGGCCAAAAATAGGGGGTAGGTGCAGGTCAAATTGTATCATATAATACAAAATAATTCTATCAAACCAGTAAAGGATAATTTAATTTCAATAAAGAATTTTCCGGTTCCAAAAACACAGAAGAACGTAAGACAATTTTTACTACAAATAAACTTTTACCATGAATATATACTGAATAGGGCAGTAATACTCGATCCATTGCATAATTTACTGAGAAAAAATGAAAAATTCATTTGGTCAGATAAGAGCCAGTAAATGCACCATTCTCCAACGGCTTAAATGAAAGATTAAATCCAACTTTACTGAACAAAATCAGATGCAAAATAAACGAACAAGGGAAAAGAAGTGCATGGACAACGATAGCTCAAGAATGTGTAAAAGTATATAATAATACTAATAATTCAGTTACTGGCTTTACGCCTAGTTATCTTTTGTATGGCTCTGATACTTCTATCTTACCGGACGAATTGAAGCAGGGCAAGACCATTCGTGATTGGGATAGAGACAGGAAAATAGCACTCGACAACACAAAAAAGTCACACGACTACAATAAACAACTATTTGATAAACATAGGAAATACCGGGAATTCCATGTAGGAGATATGGTTTACGTGGAAAATGGAAATAAATTAAATAGAAAGAAGTTGGATGAGTTAAAAATAGGACCATATGAGATTATTGAAAAAATTTCCAACTCAATGTACAGGATTGATACAGGTCACAGGAAAAAAATGGAATCGAATCTTTTTCATATTACAAAACTTATTCCAATACCTAAATTAGAAGAAGATAACGGTGGATAAGTTGCGAGAAAATTTTCTGGAAAATTTCCTTACCTGCGGGGGGAGATGTAAAGAAAATATATTTCTTAATTAATTTAATTTTTGCTATAGACATGAGTGAGAGAAGTGGAAGCAGGTGTGTGACTATAGGTTATTTGTATTTATGAATTAAAACATATGGTTAAAGTTAATGATAAAACATTTGATTTAAAAATATTGTGAGCAGTCGATTTGAAATGTTATTAAGAAATGCTTACCTAAGAATAAACTTTTAATGACGTTTCTTTTTTTTACAGGTAAGTGTTTACAAAAATGTTTTAGGAATATTAAGTTTACTGTGTGATAAATTTTATTTGTAATTATTAAAAATAAAAACTTTTTTTTACAGAGCAACTATTGAGAGTTTATTCATAGGAATATCCTTATATATATAAGTTAAGGTTGTGAGTAGAATTATATTGTATTTAATCCCATACTAAACAATAATATTTCATTTTGCACTCTACTCACAACGTTAATAATTTCTAATGTTATAAATGAAGATTTACATTATTGAATAAACGAGTCTTTTCCCAGCAAGTGAGTTGTTTATCATTATATAACATTAGCATTTTTTACTGTTCTTCGCCTGTCGATCATAAGTGGTGCCGAAACCCGGGAAGGTGAGTTCAATTTTATTATACATTTTTTTTTTCTTCTTTTCTTTCCCTCGGCTTTTGTCGTACAGTGACGAAGATTAAAATACTTCAAAATGGCTGAAGGAGTGTTACGCCCGGCGATCCTAACTTTACCACCAGAGATCCCTCCAATACCGACGGAAAACTTAGCATCAGCACACGTTAATGCATTGGAGTGGCTTAAGGCTAGAACGGCAACATCTCAAGATTTGAGAAAGGCAGTGTCGGATTTGGAAAGGTTCGATGGCGGAATTGGAGAAATGAATCATTTCATTAAAGGAGGCGACCGTGTGATGGCGCGAATAGAAGCTAAAGCGGCTGAGAATCTCATAGATCCAATGGACGCGAATGCTTTGAAGGCTGCTTTAGTATGTCGCGTTAAAAGGAGCGTATTAAATATGATACAAGCGGACGAGGACACACCGTGGGCTGTCGTAAAGGATAGGCTAAAGAAGGCATTTGGGGGAGGCCGCTGGGCTCCGGAAGAAGATATATTGCAAATGTTTAGGGAAAAGAAGCAAACATATCAGACGAACGGGCAATATGCAGGGACATTGCTAGCTCGTTTTAATGCCATAACAGAGAAAATGAGGGAGACAGTGAATGCGGTAGAGGTGGAAGGTAGAATGGCATTTCTAGCCACTATATTAAAAGTGCAGCTTGCGAGAGACACAGGAAAAAAGGAAGGACTACCCCGAGACAAACATTTTATCGAATGTGCTCAAGAAATGATGGACGCGAGCGAACGGGAAGAGGAGGCTCGGAGTGGAGAAGGAACAGAAACGGGGTGGAGCAGGGTAACTTACAGAAGAGGTGAGGCTGGTAGGGTCAGAACAAGGTCAGATATATGGAAAAAGAGAGATGCAGATTTTGGCGGACGAGAGAGGACTTCAGTGCGGGAGAAGAAGCCAGGAAAGAAAAAAGAATTTGGACAAAAGAGGAAAGAAAATGCCATGGGTGCGGAAAAGTAGGGCATCTGGTCGCGCAGTGTCCTCGTACCAAATGTTTTGAATGCGGAAATGAGGGACATATCGCGAGACAATGTCCTTATATGTACAGGCGGGGTGAAACGAACCGGATGGAACCAATGGAGGTAAATGCACAAAGAGTGTGGAAAAAGAGAGGACCTTCTTCAGAGTCGGAGGAGTCAATAGAAATATCTGAGACAGAGGATGACGGAAGCGCACAAGGAAGCAGACGAGTTCGTGAAGGAAGGAGCAGCAGAAGAACTGTAGCGAGAGCAGCAGATGCTGTAAGAAGAAGGCGAAATGAAGAATGAGGAGGGTGTAAGGGGAGTGGCAACCGCGCTATAGTAAATAATATAGAGAGTGGGTGCGTTGGATTGCCAATCGTGAGTGTCGCGGGGGGAGTAAAGTGCTTGATTGACACGGGCAGTTCAAACACGATAATAAGCCGAAGCACTTTAGAAGTGCTGTATTCAGGTAAACAGATACATGTACAAGCTTGCGAGTGCAAATTAATCACCTTGGGAGGGCCTTGCAGTGTAGAGGGAGAAGTGGAATTGGAATTGAGTAGGTGGATAATAGGGGAGGGAAGATTGCGAGTCCATATTGTGAAAAGTATGCCTAGAGAATACGGCGGAATAATTGGCTGTGATCTTTTAGGAAAAGTGGGTGCCAAAATTAGTAACGAAGGCGAAAAATGGATAATCCGCTTGGGAGGAAAGAAATATAAGTGCAAAAGGGTCCAGGAAGAAGAAGTGGTCATGGTAGGGGCTTTTAAAAAGATTGAGCCATGGAGAAAAGGGTTACAAATAGAATATACAGATATATTTTTTAGAGACGGGGAGGTACTGGGAGCTACAGGAAGAACGGTACACGAAATCCCTTTAAAGCAAGAAAGAGTGATTTACGTTAAAGAAAGGCGGTACCCACAAGCACTTAGAAGGCACATCCGGGAAGAGCTTGATAATTTAAAGAGTCAAGGTATTACCGTGGACAGTACTTCGCCATATAACAGCCCTCTATGGGCAGTAAAGAAAAAATCCGTGGACGGAGAGGAATAATATAGAGTCGTGGTAGACTTTAGAAAGCTAAATGAGAATACTTTAGACGAAAAATACCCGATTCCAAGGTTTGAAGACATTTTAGATAGGTTAAGTGGAGCCACGATATTTAGCACCCTGGACTTAAAAGCCGGTTATCATCAAATACGGATGCATCCCAAGGACCAGCATAAAACAGCGTTTTCCTTTGAAAGAGGGCATTACGAATTTACACGGATGCCATTTGGATTGAAAAACGCACCTATAACGTTCCAAAAGCTTATGGATGAGTTCTTGAGGGGATTAGATGAGGCATTTTGTCAAGTGTATATGGACGATCTTCTGATCTTTAGCAAGGACGAAGGCCAGCATATAGAACACTTGCGTCGCGTGTTCGAAAGGATAAGAGAATTTGGGCTAAAATTGTCGGTAGAAAAATCGATTCTGGGACAGGAACAAATCACTTTTTTGGGTCATTCAATTTCGAAAGAAGGAATACGGCCTGATAAGCAAAAGGTGGAAGCAATCCAAAACATGGCGATGCCAAGAGACGTAAAAGGAATTCGGAGGTTACTGGGTACGCTGAATTACTATCGGAGGTTCGTCCCGGAGATGGCGAAATACTTGGTGCCACTTAATAACCTTTTAAAAAAAGGCCGGAAAATAGAAATAACGCCGGAGATAGAGAGTAGTATTACGAAGTGCATGGCTCGTTTACAGGAGAAACCAGTACTCGCTTTCCCAGACTTTGCCAAACAATTTACGATCACCACGGATGCGAGTGAGTATGCATTGGGGGCGGTATTATCGCAAGAAGGGACCAGAGGGGAGCAGCCAGTTGCATACGCAAGTAGACGGCTCACTGAAACAGAGGCAAAGTATAGCTCCCTGGAGCGAGAACTTCTAGGTATAGTTTGGGCGGTTGAACATTTCAGGCCGTACGTATTTGGTCGTAAATTTAGGGTGAGTACGGATCACCGACCCTTGCTTTGGGTAGGGAAGCTGAAAGAATCGTCAGCCAGAGTGACTCGTTGGAAGGAGTATTTAAGCCAATACAACATGGAGGTAACATATAAGCCCGGGAAAGAGAATATAGTGGCGGATTGGCTGTCGCGAGCAATGCAAATAAATGCAATAGAGGAAGAGAAGGGAGAATCCTCTGAAGTCATACGATCATTTGTTAGAGAATGGACACCAGAAGGTGAAGGGAGAGAGAGTCTCGACCGTCGGAGAGCGAAAGGGAGTCGACGAGCAGTAATAGTTCTGGCGGAGAAAGGACAACGGACATGGAAGAAAGGGAAGAGACCATCAATGCGAAGAAGCGACAAATTATATGGAAGACAAAAACCTCAGGTTTAATAAAAGTGGATTTTACGCAGTACGGAAGATGTAAAATCACTACTATTTGGTCACAGCCAGGAATAACGGAGGATCAGTTGCGCAGTCTGTTAAAGGATGCATCTAGACCTGCAAGAACTAACTATCTATATGTAGGGAATGCATCGGTTTGGGAGAAGATACAAAGACTATGGAGAGCAGAAAAGATCGGGATTGATCGAAAGTTCGTCCGATGCAAGCTTATGGTCGAAACAATTAGGGATCTAGAACAACAGCACGAGGTCACATTGGCTTACCATCGAGGAAAGACGAACCATCGAGGAGTGAACGAAACACTCCAAGCACTAAAGAGGAAATATTTTTGGTGGGGAATGAGGAAGACAATAGAAGAAGTAATTGGAACATGCGAGGTATGTCAAAAACGAAGTACGATCGTCACCCTCCGAAAGGAAAACAAGAGGAAACGCCGACTCCAAATGAACCGCTACTCGAGCTACAGGTGGATACTTTCACATGGAAAGTGTTTAAATGGGTAACAGTTATGGACGTTTTTAGCAAGATAGCCATGGCATACCCAGTGCAGGAAAAGTCTTCGGGAGCGGTGATCGGGGCTCTAAGGAATTGCTTCCAGTTTTATGGGATACCGGACAAAATTTCATCTGATGGAGGCAGGGAGTTTGATAATGTAGTTATAAGGAACAAAATGAAAGCCCTGGAAATAAGTTGGCACATAAATACTCCGGGACACCCTAAAAGCAGAGGAGGGATAGAAAGGTTGCATAGCACATTGGGGGACCACCTCAGGGTATATCATGTTGAAAAGGGCCTCGAACCAGGTGCAGCTATGCCGAAGGCGGTAGCGGCATACAACCACTCCATACACGCAGTGACAGGATTTTCCCCATTTGAAATAATTTTTGGTCTTCGACAAAGGAGAAGAGATAGCGGGGAAACTGTAGTAGGTGAGAGCTTTTCGGGGAGGCTAAGGACTAATAAGATAGAACTGTTAAAAATTCAAGAAAAAGCGCGACGGCGAATAGAATCAGAAAAGAGGAGGAGAGTTGCACGGACCAATATGAAGTTGGCTGACAGGATTGGAAGTGTCCAGATAGGGACCGTGGTGTATCGCAGGGTTAGTTCAAATCGGGGCAAGGAGGTTGTACGGTATGAAGGACCTTTTAAAATAATTGTAATTCGCGAAAATAACATTGTTACGATACAGAGCATAAAGGACCCTAGGAAAAGGAGGACAGTGCACATAGAGCAGTTAAAATTTCCACTAAGGGATTCCGGGAAATGACCTTTTTGAATTAATCCTATATGGATCAGGACTTTTGAATACTTTATCTATTGGAATAGATATATTGTTATTTTCGTTTAGTTAACATCGTTCTGTTGGACTTTTTTAGATATTTTTCCTTATCATTGAATTCTCAACTTCATGGGAGTTTACGCAGAATATTGAAGAATATTCGTAAACTGGTGGGGGGGAGTTAAGGTTGTGAGTAGAATTATATTGTATTTATAGAATTATATTGTATTTAATCCCACACTAAACAATAATATTTTATTTTGCTCTCTACTCACAACGTTAATAATTTCTAATGTTATAAATGAAGATTTACATTATTGAATAAACAAGTCTTTTCCCAGCAAGTGAGTTGTTTATCATTATATAACATTAGCATTTTTTACTGTTCTTCGCCTGTCGATCATAAGTTATATATATTATTTTATTTTTTTTATTTAATCATAATTTGTTTTTTAGGGAAGAGCCCTGTACAAATGGAGTTGAAGCATATTTAACATTTTACATTACAATTCTTTTACACTTCCAAACAACTATAACAACACTATAAAAATAATAAACAATACAAAATATAAAAATACAAATTAAAACGTTGAAATTTCAATAAAACATTAAAAATTTCTTATAGGATAATGAGTTAAAATAAGCTAAAATATTAAAATATTATCATAACTAAACTTTAGTCATAAACCTAAAAATTAAGAAATAAAAGAACCCATTACTACATTACTGAGATATCCCTGTAATTTGATATATTTGCCATGAAATTGTACATAATTCTCATTTCATTTACACTTTGTGGTCTAAACATATCAAGCTTATTATCCATTACCTGAAACCTTCTAATATGAGAATATATTGGACAATCAAATAATATGTGGTGGAGTGTTTCGTTGGCCTTACAATTGCACATTTTACATTCCGTTTGTGGGCTAAATCTAACAATCCTGTTATTTACCGATACTTTAATTATATATTTCCCAGAGAGAATCATCTGAATATATAACCGGATATATTTAAAGTTAGTTGGCATCAACAAATATTGGGGAATTCCGGAACGATTTTAAAAGAGGCCTAAGTGGTCATTATAACTGGACATCTCCAACTGCTTCTTGTCTTCTTCAATTAAGTATAGTTCGTACTTTTTTAAAATCCTTTTCATATTAGCTTTAATCTTGGCAGGATTTTTTTCGAATATCCAATAACCCCCATCAATAGTGTCGAGGAGCTGTTTCAGCTGAGAGCACCAATTATACTTGGACTGTAAGGGGTCAGATGGGCACACCTTCCTTTGTAGCATCTCATAACATATTTTAGGGTATCTGGTATCCTCCATTTCTAAAATGTTGACAAACCAATTGAGCGTGTATTTTAGAACATAATATCCAATATGAACAGTCCCCGTTTCCAGACGGATTAAAAAAGCGGGGTTGGTTCTGCATAATGAAAATGTTCTTTTATAGAAATTAATGTTTACATTTTCAAGTAGGTTCATATAACGCAGACCCCATACCTGGGCACAGTATAGTAAAGCTGTATTTATGATGGTTTTTTTTCAGCTTCTCTCTGCCATGCCATGAAGTGAGTTTGGCTTTAGAACTAATATCTAATACCGTTCCTATGGTCGAATTGGATTTTGAGATGGCCATATTTGCGGCCTGTAAAAACAATCCCGTCCTCGAAAAATGAACGCCTAGATAGTTGAAGCTATCGACCATTTCTACTACGTCTCCCTCTAAGTATACTGTATTATATTTCTTTGGCCGTCCCCTTGAAAAGTTCAAAATCTTAGTTTTTTTAGTATTTAGTGAAAGTTTATTGAGCCTGCAATAATCATTAAGAATATGGATTTTTCTTAAAAGGTCGGGGTAGAAATCAGCGAAAATAATCATATCATCCGCAGATAGTAGGAGCAGAACATCAGTAAGTTCATTAATAGGAATACCATACAGTCC